>VZRS01000204.1:272837-282841 GCA_013398055.1 Ifrita kowaldi
ACTACATTGAACCCAGCTCATGCTTCTAAAATATTTGGGGCTGGTAGTGCTGCAGTGGGGCTCCACAGAGGGAAATTTGGGCCAGGCAGCACCTGGCTGTGCCCAACTGGGCTCCATCACTTGGGTCCCTGCTTTTCCAACAGGGAAAGGAGCAGTGCTGCTGCTGCAGTGCTGAGTGAGGAAGCCCAGGAGCTTGTACAAGGGCAGGATCACTGGTTATGTGGCCTGGATCCTATATTTTTCCACTGGCTTTTGCTCCCAGGCTCCATGGCTCTCGGCCAGGCCGGGAGCAGCCTTTGCCCTCCGAAGCGCGGTTGGCACTGCCCGTTGCAAACACCATTAACCAGAATTTTAGCCTCTCATTAAAAAGGAGGAGGAGGCTGGGAAAGGGAACCTCAATTAAGTGAGGTGAAAGTTAAAACATCAAGAAAGGCTTTTAATTGAAGCACAGCCCTGCAGGGAAATGCAAAGTCGCTTGTTTGGCAGCCTTACAGATGGCGGGAATGTCACACTTCAGAGAAAGGAGAGGGAAAACGGGACCTGGGGTGGTCAGGAGCTTTGAAGAAGTAGGACGTGTACAGAGGGATGAGAGGGAAGGGAGAAGCGCTGCTGCCCGTGGCTGCTGACAGCCTGACCCCCAGGGCTGGCCCCATCCCTGGCACCTCCATCCCTGGCACCTCCATCCCTGGCACCTCCATCCCTGGGGTACGGCAGCGTTCCTCAGAGCCCCCCGCCGCAGCCAGCACCCAGGGAAGCCCCAGGTGCCCCTCTGAGTGTGAGCAGCTCCCCAGGCTATGGGAAGGTTTCCCCTTTAACTCAAAACGCATGGGGGAAAATGCAGTTTCCTGTTAATCACATCCCATGTGGCAGCCCCCGCCGGTTTGTTGTGCCTGCCTGGATGCTGCCTTGGCAGCAGGGACCCGAGGGAGCAGGACCCTGCAGCTCTTCTCTTCCCTATTTTCATTTGACTTTCTTAACTTCTTTCCTCTCCCTTTCCCCAGTTCTAACTGCGTTCTGTTGTTGCCCTGTCCCGTCCCTGGGGGCTGTCCTGAGTGAGGTGGCACATCCAGCAGTGGTGTTTGCCACAGAAATATCTTCCCTGTCTCTAGTTTATGAGGAGGAAGAATCAAAGGAGGATTCGAGTGCCCCCTCCACATCCTTAGAGAAACCACCCCAAAAGCTCCTTCCCTTTGCAAACGGGGTAGAAATAACAGTGCTGGATTTTGGTGAGCTGGGAGTTTTGCTCGCAAGGTTTCACCTCAGATCATTCCTGATGGACTCTCAGCTTTCACTCCCTGACATCCCGGATCCCTGACTGCTGCTCCCAGGAGATGTCACCCTCTGCAGGAGGAGAGTCCCTCAAGCAGTGTGAGGGATGGCTCAACCCCAGCTTAATCAGTCTCGAGAACATAAAATAATCCCAGAGGGAAGAGTTATGGCCGTGAAGGTCCTGCAGCTCCGGAGCTTCCCTGAGGTTTTATCTCAGCTCTGAATTAGTGGGAAGCATCAGCTGCCACTCCAGCGAGAAAGATGCATCTCTGAAGGGCACCTCACAACAAGGAGGTGGAAACCTTGGAGCTGCTGGAATGGAGGGGGACGTTCCCTTCGGCCGTGCTGATGACCAGGGCTGAGTTTTCAATCATATCCTGGAGAACTGGTCTGCGGGCAGGAGTGCAGAAAACCGGGATGTTACACCAATCTGAGAACCATGAGACCAGAGGAGAATTGGGAAGAATAACACTGAAATCACAGAAATCTCAGGGCAGGCTGGGAGCCAATCCAATGCCACATTAGTGGCAAGTCAAATTTTTAAGACATCTTTTCCCCTAAAAGTCTTTCCTCCCTTGATTTGATGAGCATGAAATCTAGAAAACTCCAAATCTCACCAGAATTAACCAGTCTGGCCCAGATCTCCAGCTCTGGCTGGCACGCCCAGTGAGATGCTGAGGAACAGTCTCCTCCTCCCTTTGGGGAGTTATCTGCAACAATTATTCAGTGAGTAGATTGAAACAAGGAATAAACTCGAGAAACTTCAGCACTTGTTGGCTGATCACAGTGAAAATGAAGAGAAAGAATGCGGTGCCTGAATTATTTGTGATGAGTTAATTACGCTGGAAAAGGATGATGGAAGACAGAACAGCAGTCAAAATTCTCTGCCTTTTCCCACCTACACAGTTTTCTCAGATCCACTCAAAATTAATGTGGAGTTCAATATCAGACCCTCTCAAGTGCTGGGTGAGTCTGAGCCTGAGCACTTTTTGATTTACTACTCTGTCCAGCAGTACTGTGCTTTGGTTTTTTGGATGTCTCCAAGATGTAAATCAGGGGGGAAGTGAAAGGCTCTGATAATCCAATCCCCTGCTTCTGCCTCTGCCCTCCCTGGATGACCCCAACACTTCAAGATAGGACAGAGCCTTCATCTTGTTAGACCAGCCTAGAAATAATGTGCTCATAGAAAACCAGAAAGCAAAGTGCAAAGGTGGTGGGAGGGGAAGATGAGGCACAAAGGCCATGAGCTGAGAGCTCCTGGGGATGTTTGGGGCTGGGAGATGTGAGGCCAAGAGGAGCATCTCCCACCAGGGCTGAGCTTGGTGACCCTCCCACAGCCCTGGGCAGGTTTGTCCATGCTCAGCCCCTCGGGACTGGCACTGGGGGAAGGTTCTTCCCAGGTACCTGCCGGATTTACACAGCTCTAATTTTCCACCCCACTAAAAATTGCAGATTTCCTGGGAAAGCTGCTTTCCCATGAGACTTCCCACAGAATCCTGCACATCCCAGGGGGCTGCAGAGCACCCAGCAAGCTCCAGGGTGTGTAGGCTAAACTAAATCCAGAAGCACACGGGGTATTCCCCATGGGAAGTGCATTACCTGCTCCTGTGCACACAGCAGCTACAGTCGGAGCAGCGATGAAAACCCTGCTGGGATCAGCAAGCCTTTAATTAATGTCAATTTTGCAGAAAATAGTGGATGTCCAAAATGACCCTGTGACGAATTGAGGCGCGCTCTGTTTTCTTTAATCACATGCATCGGGATTTATGGAGACATCCAGGCTGTTTTCTGAGCTTTAGGAGGCTCGCTTTATTACAAATCCATGGGTTTTTATGCATTTGGTAATGGATTTCTGATGGAATTTTGAAACTGGAGAGAATCCACTAGCAGGGACTCTTCAGGGCATCGCTCTTGGCACCTAAAGAAGGAAAAAAATGGAGAGGGAAAAACTTAATGAAAATACATATTTGTATAAACAATCAATGAAGATCGTGTTTGTGTGTTGAACAACCACCTTGAAATTGGTCTGTCTCAAAGGACTGAGCAATTGCAGACTACCTTAGCATGAATGATTTATGACATTCATGAACTTGGCAACTACATCAGTTTTCCTAAACCTGGCAGCAAACACCACCTGCATATTAAGTGAAGATTTATGATTTATAAAACTCACCTCATTATGCAGAGGAACATGAATTGTCTTATGTGTGCAGTCTATAACTCCTGGGACAGATGAAAAGGCAGCTATGACACACAATTTATGTGTTCTTGCTGCTGAGGTGGTGAGGGAAAAGCAGGGAGAATAACTCGGGCTTTGAGCTGGGTGCCTTCAAAGCTGTCCACGTCCCTCTCCCTCCCCCCAGGATGATGCTGTGGCTAAAATTGCCTGTTCTCTTGGAGGAATAAAAAAACCCAACCTTGCAAAGATTAATGGTGGAGGTCATTTGAATCAATACTCCGAACGATGCCCTCCCTCCAAAAACCACCAGGATTGGAAGCATCTGAGGGCCCCCGTGGAAATCACACACGTGGTGCTGAGCTCACTGCTCGTACTTTTCCCCACCTTGTCCTCTCCTGATCCTCCTCACCCAAGGACACGGGTTCCTGGCTTCACAGAGTGGAGAGTTTCGGTCTGGAAGAGGCCCGACTGTGGCTCGGGTTAGGGATGGAGCTCATGGCCCCCAGCAAGGAGAGAAGCACCCACGTGAGCCCTGGGTACAGCTGGATCCCCTCGCTGCAGGTCAGGAGAGCATTTGAAAGGCTGCAGAACACACAGGGCTGATGGAATGAAAAATGAGTGACATGATCCAAGGAGAAAACCCCTCGGGGCAGAATTCACCCCAATCTACTGCGTGAGTTTGAGTGAAGCGTGGTTTGTGTGTCCTTGTTTCTTCATCTGCTCTAACAATGCACCCACAGAGCAGATGCTGGTGCAGTGTGATGGGCAGTGCTGTGAGGGGCTCTCAGAGGGCCCTGGAGCTCTCTAGAGAGTGCTGAGAGCAGGAAAATGCCAGCCCAGGGCTTCCCCTGCATGCCCAGGGCACCAGAGGACACGGACACCTCCTGTTTGGCTCCCACAGGCTGGACAGGGGTGTCTGTGCTGTCCCCAGGCTCGTGGAGGGGCTGGGTCCCCACAGAGACATCGCTGCTTGGGGCCAAGGTGGCCTCACCAGCCTCAGGCTGCTCCTGGACCTGGCTGGGGGTCACAGGCCGGCCAAGGGGTGCAGCAGGGCCATCAGGCTGGCACACAGCAGGGCCATCAGGCTGGCACACAGCAGGGCAGCCTCACGTGGGTGTGTGACCCTGCCAGGCAGCTCCTTCCCCACAGGAGCCTCACCAGAGCCAGCTCCTGCTCAGGGAAGGGAGAGACGTGGCAGCAGCAGCTCTGACACAGCCCCTGAGCTGTCCCTCAGCCCTGCAGCCGCTTGGGGCTGCAGCCCAGGGGCTTTGGCTTCTCCTGCAGGAGAAAAACATGTGTGAAGCCTTGGGGTCTGTAATTGGCTGCAGCGCTATTTAAATCAATTAAAAGCTGCCTCCATGCCTGCTCTGGCTGCTTGTGCCCACCCTGGGCTGCCTCTGGCAGTGCAGGGAACTGGCTTGGGGAAGGGAGATTCCAGCAGTCCCCAGAGCCTGCCAGCCAAGCACCCCCTGCCCCCGGCTAAGCAGGGACTGCAGGAGCTCCTGGAATTCAAGATGTGGAGGTCTTGGATGTGTCCTCCTTCAGCAGTGAAGGGGTTGGCTTGTGCCAAATGTGTCTGTGCTGTGGCTTGGTCAAGCCAGAAAGCTCAGCAGGAGGTGAGGAGCTGAGGCTGGAGGCAGTCAGGATGTTTCTCCTGCTGCTCTTTGGGGGGGACACAATTCATTGTTTATTTGCTGCAGTAAAAACCTGCACTGAGGCTCTTCAAAATATATGTTGGTGCTACTGGAGAGGAGGGAGTTGGGAACATGAATGATTTTGTTTTCCTCCCTCATTGTGTTATTGCCAAGGTAGCAGAGAAGGAGAATTTCTTCTGTCTGAGCACAAATCAGGAATTCTTCTCTTCCAAATGTTACCCTTTTGTTCATACCTATCTCATGAGGCTGATTCCAAAGTGAAGTGATTGTAACTGTACATATTAAATAAATCACAGGCTCTACCTAGGCCACGTGTGTTGGCAACAGCTGATCCAACAGGAGCTCCCTGGCCTCTCTCTCCTGGCTCTGTGTTCAGACAGCCACACAAAGCAAAGTGTGTTTGCAGAGGAGCTGATGAGGCTCCCCGCACTGAGGCTTCCAAAGGGAAGGACAGGTACTGAGGAATCACAAAGGGAAGAGCAGGTATGGATCAGTGGAGTGGTTCCCATTGTTTCCAGAACAAAAAGCTGTGTTCTTCCTCAAAAGACAAAGATGCTGGCTGGGGAGTTCTGCATCCTCAGAGCTGCGTCAGGAATGGGAAGTGCTGGCTCTTGCTGGTGGCAGAAACTCAGAGAGCAGCTGAAACCAGCGCAGGTGAGAGGACAGGACAGCGGGGATGGGCACCGTGAGGATCCGGCTCAGAGGGCAGGGCGTGGGGACACAGTGACACGCCCTAGTGATGGCCTGGAGGAGGGAGCACGGAGCACTCGGAGTTCCCACAGTGGTGAATTTGGTGACTCTGCAAATACCAGAATGGGGAGGACAGGAGAGCCAGCAGGGAGGGAGAGGTTTGTGCAGCAGAGGCACGTGATCCTTCCAAAGCCACTTGGTAAGGGAAAGGTTTGGGAAGCAGGAGCAGGGACATGTTTGGGTCTCGTGCTGGGGTGCTGCAGGGTGTGTGGGAGAGTGGATGAGCCTATTCTGAGACTCCAGGCCAGAGCAGAGGGCTGGGGTGTGCTGGAAAACCCCTCCATGGGCCAGGGAAAGTGGATCCAGCCCAGGCCAGCAAGGAGCAGAGGGAGACTTGTGCCAGTGCACAACCCCTTGACAGAGGGTCCCCAGGGCCTGGGGGACTGAGCCCTGCCAGCCTTCCCACCGTGGCACAGCTTGGTGACCTTCAAGACAGACTGTCCCCTCAGCAGGGCTGGGACCAGCATTCAGAGCCTTCCCAAAACCACTGTCTTTGTACCTCAGCTGCTTCAGATCAGGGTAAAAAAATCTGCAGAGTGCAGCATTCGGAAGTTTCCGTTTGTACTGCACTAATTGCCCTCATTATTATGGTTCCTGGAGGCACCTCAGGTCTTTATTAAGGCAGCTGCAGTCGTGGAGGGGTGAGATGTGGTTTGTGCTCCCTCTGCTCTCCTGCATCCTCGCTGAGTGACAGGGCTCTGCCACTCGCCCTGCAGGAAGGTGTGGTGAGCTGCGGGCAGACACGGGCGGCCTCCCAACTGCCTTCTTGCTGCCTTGCTGCTTGGGGTTGCTTTCTGATCTACGTCGTGATGCTGTCCAGGCTGATTCTTGTTGCCAGCCCCACTGGAATCATGGGGTTGAAACCAGGGAAGCCTGAAAGGATGCTGGGGGGTGGCCAGCTCTGTGCTGAACGCCCACACCAAGCCCTCATGTTCCTGCTGTGGTTCCCCTGGGATGATTACTTATCCAAGCGTCTGGCTGGTGCTTCACTGCACCACTGGAGCAACTAAACACCTGAGCCAAACCCCTGCATCCCTCCCACCCCTGCAATGGGTTTATTTCTGCCCTGCTGCCCCTTCCCACTGCTCCTGCCCTTTGCAGCCCCGTCTCCCCCAGCCAGCCCTCACTAAGCCTTGAGGATAACCCTGGAATCCAAGCCTGCTCTCCCCTCCTGCGCACGGAGCGTGCGGGGTGCTGTGATTCAGCCTGACTCAGGGTGCAGCCTGATGTCGTGCTGTGTTTGATCCATCACTGCTTTTCCCATTACCTTCCATCCCAGCGAGCAGGAAAGCAGCTGAAGTGCGGCTGCTTTGGCAGCTGCCTCGACGAGCCTTTTCACACCCGGTCACCTGAAGTCAGGCCGGCATCACTCAGAGTAACTTCAGTGCATCTGGGGCCAGCGAGCAGCAGCTGCCCTCAAATCCCTGCCCATGGGGAACAAGGAGGGTGGAGGAGTTAATGTGCAGCTCCCCGCAGGCCTTGAAGCACTGCTGGCAGCCCTGGCCTGCCCTGGCACCGCCAGATACCTCCGATGTGCTGCTTCCATGGAAAACTGGGGGTAACTCCTTGCATTTTTGTCATTTCCAGTGACACCCTTTTGAGACAGATGCCTACAGAGCTGACAAATGCAGCCAAGTGGTTGGAGGCCTTGTAGGGACAGAGCTATGGCCCTGCTCTGCTCCTACAAATGCTCTGCTGCTGATCCCTGTGGGAGCAGGGACAGGACATCCACGTGGAGCTCTGCCTTTGCGCCTTCCCCAGGGCTGCCCCGCTGCAAGACCAACCTCTGCAGCACTTCAAAGCAGCCTCGTGTCTGGCAACAGGTAATGGGGAGGAAATTACTTGGGTTCCCACAGGGCTGTGCCTGTGCCACCGTGCCTGTGCCACCGTGCCTGTGCCACGCTGCAGGCAGGTGCTGCCTGGGCCTCGCTGTGCATTGTCCAAGAGGAATCACTAGCCTTGCCCTGCAGTCCCCTCCCTGCCAGCTTTTCCCNCCACCGTGCCTGTGCCACGCTGCAGGCAGGTGCTGCCTGGGCCTCGCTGTGCATTGTCCAAGAGGAATCACTAGCCTTGCCCTGCAGTCCCCTCCCTGCCAGCTTTTCCCCTTTCCCCAGAAAGGCCCAAGGGCAGGGAAGTGCAGGCTCAGGAGCCGATCCTGCCCACTGCAGAGCGTCCTCTGGGTCACCTGCAGGCAGCGAGTGGCAGCTCAGAGGCTCTTGCAGGGGTGCTGGGGGTGTCACCCCACTGCCACCAAGGGGTATGGCCGAGTGCTCTGCCAGCACTGTGGGCCGTGTAGCACATTCGGGGAGCAGAGGGGAGCACAAGGCAGGCCCCTCCTGAGGGATCCGTGTGTGTGGGAAGAGGGGCAGAGCGGAGGGGACAGGACACTGCAAGGGAGAAGTTGAAAGCAACACCTGAGGGCAGCCTGAAGCCCAAAGTGAGCAGAAGGTGAACTTGCTGCACTTGAGGAGTGGAGGCTGAAGGTGCGTGCTGGCCTTTTGCTGGGGGCTCAGAGGGACCTGGAACACGGACACGCTTTGGGCACTGACACCCGAAGTCAGCCAGACCCCAAAGTGCTGTGCCCAGGGCCACTGCAGGTCACATCTCACTTAGAAGCAGCCACAGGGGGATTCTGTGACCTTCAGAGCAGAATTTCCTTTTACTCCCGTCTTTACCCTCTCTCCAGACTGCTGAAACCTTTGACTGTTGCTCTGTGGGCAGCTGTGTGAGCTGCTCCCATCTCAGCCTGGGGCTCTGAGGGGACACCGGCCCTGGGACGGGAAGGACAGCAGAGCTCCCGGAGCCGCTTCCCAGGGTGTCTGCGTTGTAATCGCTGCCTTGCCAAGAGTTGGGAGTTGTCAGTGCCGGGAATGGAGCTGTCACTCTGCCGGCGAGTGACTCAGAGCAGGCTGGAAGCAGCGCTAGCACGGCCGGCTGCTGCCCCTGCCTGGCGACGGGAGAGGCTGTCACGGGCACTCTCTTGCCAGGCTGGAGGTGGCCCTTGCACAACTCGGACTGACATCAGCAGAGATGCCCGAGGGATGAGGTCAGGCTGTTGTGAGCCATGGGGAACACTCCGGTGATCCTGGGTGAGCGCTAATCCTGCCCAGTTACAGCAGCTGGGACTGACCGGCCGGACACAGATCCTGACCCTGCGGAATGATCCTGCTCAGGCAGGGCCAGACCTGGGGCAGGGATTACAGCTCTGGTGTCCCCAGCATAAGGACATGGAACCGCTGGGGCAAGCCCAGAGGAGGCCACCGAGTTGCCAAGGGGAGCACCTCTCCTATGGAGACAGGCTGAGAGTTGGGTCTGGTCAGCCTGGAGAACAGGAGGCTGTGTGGAGACCTCCCAGCCCTGGCCAGTGTCTGAAAGGACCTACAGGAAGCTGAAGAGGGATTCTACATCAAGAATTATAGTGATAGGATAAGGAGTTATGGGTACAAAGAAGGGAAATTTAGGTTATGTATTAGGAAGAAGTCTTACTGTGAGGGTGGTGAGACACTGGAACGAGTTGTGCAGGGAGGTTGTGGCTGCCCCATTCCTGGAAGGGCTCAAAGCCAGGCTGGAGAAGGCCTTGAGCAACCAGGTCTGGTGGGATGAGGTGATCTTTACGGTCCCACAAGTCTCTGACAAACCCAAAGGCCACTTGTGTGAAGCAGGGAGCACTTTGGAGCCTGTGCCTGTGGAACATCAGTGCTGGGCTCCAGGTTCTTTGTGTCCAGGCGCCGGGCCGAATGTACCCTTGGAAAAGGACATTTAAAAGGCCCAGCTGGAGAAGATATGAGGATGCACTCAACCAGAGAGGCCTGTTGTGTGCCAAAGTGGCACAGCCATGTTCCTGGTGTGCCTCTGGCACTGCTGGGGGCTGTGTGTGGGCTGGGAATTTGCACTGGCCAGCCCAGGGCTCACCCCCCGATGCAGGGAAAGGCCTCACTGAGGGCCCTGACCCACGTTCCTGGGGCTTGTTTCAGCCAAAGCACAGACCCATCAAGGTTGGAAGAAAATTTATTAGTTATCCAGTCCAACCATCCACCCAGCAGTACCTCTGTAACTCCTAAACCTCTGAACCGTCACCCAGTGCCAACTCCAGACACCTCTTGGACACTCCATGGATGGGGACGCAACCACCCCGGCCATCCCCAGCCAGC
>VZRS01000205.1:0-18333 GCA_013398055.1 Ifrita kowaldi
TCTCTGAGGTCCCTCCCAGCTCCAGGTGCTCTGGGATTCCAGGGTGACTCCCTGGCCGCTCCATCCCACATTCCTGCCCAGGGAGGACACTCCGGGTTCCTTTCCCCGCCTCCTCCTGCCAGCTCTGCCCTCCCCAGGGCCGGTCCTCCTGCCCAGGTGCCCCTGGAGATGCCCCGTGGTTCCCTCAGCTGCTCCACGCCCGAATCTTCCAGCGGGACATTCCCCTCTCCCACCCCGCAGCCGCGGGAGCGGGGCCGGGAGCAGGGAGGAGCTGACAAGCCGGAAAATCATCCCTGGGGACAGCGAGCACATTTGCTTATCTGCGAGATAAGGAGGCGCCGTGCCATCGGAATTCCTTATCGGAGCATGTGTTGTTCCGCAGGAGCACACGAGTGCCTCCCGCCAGGGATAGATCCGAGCTAAATGCGATGCTCTGACCCACATTTTATGTAGATGATGCCTCTTGTGCTGATAATGAGCACGGGAACCTTGATGTATTATCACTTTCCCGGCGATACTTTTCCCTGCTTCCCTCCTTAGGATGCTACGGAGCATTCCGGGAACGAGATGGATTTTCTTTAATTTCTGTGAAATATGGAACCCTCTGCAAACATTTCCATTTTAAAAACTACCAGGGAACACTCTCGGATAGGAATCTTCCCCCCACCCCCCCCTTTTTTTTTTCTTTTTTTAAATTTTTAGTTGGAAAGTGCTCGTGAATTTGCATACAAAAACGAGGAATTGGGAAAAGAACAACCGGGAGCCGCTTTGTCCTTCGGGTTATTCCCGTTCCAGTCGCAGGGAGTCCCGAGCCTCATTCCCAGCTGGAATGTGGCAGCTCCCAACTCCCCCAATGCCCCGCACAGCTCCCTGCCCTGGGCTCGCTGCTGCTGGAGACCCCCCAGCACCCACCGGGATTTTCCATCCCGTTCCTGCTCCAAGCAATCCGCTCCCGCCTCCTTCCCTGCGGGTTTCGCTCCAGCTCCTGGCATTCCTTGCCCAGTGATCCATTGGCACTCGGGGGCTGCGGATCTGGCCCTTTCTCAGCTTCCAAAGTGCCTTTTCCTGGGATGTGAGGCTTCTCCCGGAGCAGCCCCCTCCAGAGGATGGAGGCAGCACAGGGGGTTGGAGAGGGCAGGGGTTTATTCCCGCCCGTCCCCACTCGGGGGGAATTCGGAGTGGATCATCACCAGCACCGCCCAAACATCAGCTCCTCATTCCCTCCTGGATGGAGCAAAACTGAAAACTGCAGGAAAACGGGAATATCCTACGGAAATCCTCCATTTTCTGTGCATAAAGACGGGAATGTCCTAAAGAAACCCTCCCTTTTCCGAGCATGAAAACGAGAATGTCCCAGAGAACTTCTCCCCTTTCCGGGCATAAAGACGGGAATGTCCCGAAGAACCTCTCCCTTTTCCACGAATCCCTTCTCAGGCACCCACAGATGTTGCCAGGGGGGAGTTTTTCAGTCTGCCAAGTTCCTGAAACACCAAGCCAAAGGGAGGAATTCCCTGGAGATGAGAGGATCCTATGGAGAATCCCGATGCTCCAGGCACTTCCCAGTGCCACGGGGAGTCTTTGCGCTGGAATCAGACCCAGCTCTGATCTCACCACCCTTCCCCTTTCTCTTTTCACTCCGCTCCTGACGAGGGATCAGGGGAGTATTTTCCAACGGATAACCCATCATTCCCACGCTGGAATTGTGATCTCTTTTCCCAGAGGACTGATGATAAGAGCTGCATTATTCCCCCAGCACACCTCCGCCTACTGCAGGAAGGAATGTTCATTCATTAACGCCGGGGTTCAATGAGCGGCGCACTTTGGAACAGCACCTTGGTGATTCCATCCACTTCCCTGACAAAAAGGGAAGGGAAAAACACACTTGGGAGAGTCAGAGCTGAGCAGGAGTGGGCAATTTGCAGGGGCAGGATTGGGAAGTCCCTCCTGGAATGCCGGAGATCACTGCCCCGGCTGCTGGAGATAAACGGCCCCTCCGTGGGATATCCCATCATCTTCCACTAAAAATAAAGGTGGATGAAAAACTCAGGCCCTGGAGCTGCACCAAGTCCCTGAAGTGCCTGGAAAGCCCGGCAGGCCTGGAGCAGGGAAGGGACAGTGGATGTGGACACGGATCCCAAGGACACGGAACAGAGGGTGGTGGCTGCAGAGGGAGCACTGATGGAGCTCCTTCAGGAAAAGCCCCCAAAAGCCTCTGAGAGCCTCCAGAGCAGCTCTTCCCTCAGCACTGGGATTTATGGATCTCCTCGGGAAGAACTCTGTGTGTGGGTGCTGAGCACGGGCAGGACGCATCCAACGGGAGAGCCGGGATGCCCCGAAGGGTTAATGGGGGCTTCAGGCTTAAAAAGGGAAACAACACAGAAGGAATTCCGCTGGAAGCACTGAACGGTGCCTTTGGAGATCTGCCCTGTCCCACCACTCCCTGCACCCCCAGGCTGGGAACAGCTGCTTCCAGACGGGACTGGGACAGGCACCAGCAGCCATTTAAAACTGCCAGCAGCTCAGAATTTTGGGATTGGGAAGACCTGCAATCCCTGGTTCCTGCCCTGGTTGGAGCAATAATTGCCCCCTACCCATCACCACGAGCAGTCCCAGCTCCTTCCCTCCCCTTGTGCAATGAGGCTGCTCCCTCAATAAGCAATTTTTTCTTACTCCAAGGGAGTTTTCTCTTTTTTAATAAAGAAATCATTTATTAAAATATATCAGGAATAATTATCATTTCTTCAGAGTGGTTTCAAGCCTCCCATCTCTAATTATTCCAGTCTCCCACCTCTAATTACTGCTGGCCTGCTTTAACTAACTCCTCGTTCCTTGGGGTGTCCCGTGCCCTGCTTTGATGATGCTGAGCTGTCCCAGCAGACCCAGACCCTTTATTTATTGCCTACCCCAAATCAGTAAGGCTTTCCTACAGGTGATGATGGATGATCTCTGAGGTCCCTCCCAGCTCCCTCCCAAGGCTGCCTTCGGATTGTGGAGGCTCTCACAACTGGCTTTTCCTTCTTTAATTAAAGGATGCTGGAGCCCAGGAGGGGCTGGACACCCCCTGAAGCCCCTCTCCCCCCCAGACCCCATTTCTGTTTTACCTGTGGGGTTCTCAAGAAGCCCCAGACGCTTCAAATGCTTCTGAAAGGATGCAAAAAACATGCAATGTTTACTAAAACCTCCCAGCTCTTTTTGTCTCATCCTTTTCCTGAGCGACTTAAGCACCTCTGACAAGAATTCCTTCAAGCCTCTCCTCGATCAGGGGCTTAATCCAAGAGCAAGAGATGAAAAAGAGATTTGGGTCAAGGCCTGCAGGAATTACACTCATTCCATCAGAGCCCTGGCAGCGGGGCACAGAGCAGCTCCTTCAGCCCTCACCCGAGCAGCAGAGGCTCTCTGGGGGTTAAAGTATCACATTTACGAATTCCATACAATAATTCCATCAAACAAACCTGAGCCTCAAAGCCTCACTCAGCTTAATTGAACCAATCCAAACAAGAACCCAGCTCGAGTCATCTTTTCCATCTTACAGGCGAGCCTGGAGTAGGGCAAGAAGCCCCATTTCCTGCATAAATTATTGGCTGGCAAATATTCCCTGCCTTTCACGCTGGCTCCTTCCCAGGGATTCGATTTCGTCGGCCCCGACGACAGACGGAGCCTTCGCTGTCCTGCAGCGGGAGCTGCCCCGGCTCCCCCCAGCTGGGAGGAGCAGCAGGAAGCTCCTTTCCATCCCTGGACACCCATCCGGAGCCTGGGGGGCAGTGGGATGGCTCAGGGCACCCCACACAGCTCTGCTTGTCCCGAGGGTTCCTGGAAACAAATCCAGTTTGGATTTTGGACCGTAGCAGCCCTGCCTACAGAGGCTTTCCCTGGCTTCCAGGAGAATCACGGGGTTTAGGCAGAGGATCCTGGAATGGTTTGGGTGGGAAGGGACCTTAAAGCTCATCCCATGGGCAGGGACACCTTCCCCTATCCCAGGCTGCTCCAAGCCCGTCCTTGGGCACTTCCAGGGATGCAGGGGCAGCCACAGCTTCCCTGAACAACCTGAGCCCACCCATCCAATTCCCACCGGCGGAAGCAGCCGGCGGTGCCAGCCCCAGTTATCCACACTGCCCGCAGCCAGAGCATCCCGGGAAACATCTGGGCACCGCTGGGAGCTCGGGGCTCGGTCTGTGTGTCTGGAAGCCCGGGGTGGAGGGTCTGGGAAAGCCCTCAGCAGCCACTGCCGCCGAGGGCTCCCGCGGGGGCTTCCAGCAGGGCTTTTCCCCCTCCAGGCACAGGAACTGATCCATGTCTTGGGATGAAAGCACAGAAGGGATTCAGCGGGGGGAACCCCCCTGCCCCAGCACAGTCCTGGTTTCTCTGTGTCCCAGCACTACCCCAGGCCAGGGGGAGATCCCGAGAGCCAACCAGCCGAAAGGAAAGCCCCACCTCGGAGCTCTGTGGGCAGTCTGAGCAGCTGGAATTCCATTTGTCCTCTCCTCCCGCTGGGTCCCACCCCTGCAGCCCCCCCGGCACCCAGGGCCGTGTCCCTGGCGGGGGGAGGTGAAATCCTGACCCACCCTGGGGCCTCCTCCTTGTAGCTGGATTTTTGGCTGTTTCTTTCTGTGCTTTTATCAGAGCTCTGTGAGGGCTCTCGTGCTATTTACTGTCACCAGGAGAAGCAGGAAAAGCCAAGCAAGCAATTTTCACCTCCTAATAAGTTTTCCCTGTCATGGACATGAGCCTTGAGTATTTTTTGACAACCAGGGACCAAGTTATTGGCTGACACAGGGTCAGAAACCTCCCCAGGCTTCAGGGGAGCTGCAGCAATTCACACGGGCTGAAAAACTGTCAGCAAATCTTTGCAGCCAATTTGGGAAAAGCAGAGGTTTGAGCAAGTGAGAAGCAGCAGATGCTGCAAACCCAAATTGTCACTGGCCTTTAGCAGCTTTGGTCACCAGCTCTGCTGGCAGAAACCAGCTGGGACTGAGGGAAACAGCTCAGAGATCGAGTCCAGCCACCCCCAGCACTGCCAAGGCCGCCCCTGACCATGTCCCCAATGTCACATGCACACGGCTTTTAAATCCCTCCAGGGATGGGAACTCCCCCCTGCCCTGGGCAGCTGTGCCAGGGCTGGACAGCCCTTTCCAGGAAGGAATTTCCCCAATATCCACCCTGAGCCTCCCCTGGCCCAGCCTGAGGCCGTTCCCTCTCCTCCTGTCCCTGTTCCCTGGCAGCAGAGCCCGACCCCCCCCGGCTGCCCCCTCCTGTCAGGGAGTTGTGCAGAGCCACAAGGTCCCCCCTGAGCCTCCTTTGCTCCAGGCTGAGCCCCTTTCCCAGCTCCCTCAGCCGCTCCTGGGGCTCCAGAGCCTTCCCAGCTCCCTCAGCTCAAACCATTCCCTCTTCCCAATCTCACAAATAAACCAAACCAGACAAAGCCACACTTTGCTCATTGGATCTGGCTCTAAAACCTCTGAACAGCCCCGAGCAGAGGGTTTGGGGACACGGGACAGAGGCTGTGATCACCACACAAAATCTCCAAGTATTTCATGTCGGTAGCAGGGGCAGGAAGAAGAGGGTGAAGCAGCACAAGCTGCTGGCACTTCCAGAAGTGCCGGGGTCACTGGCAGCCCCGAGGGCTCCTCTTCTCTCCCAGGGATGGGAACACCCAGCTCCCCTTGCTGATATCCCCATTCCCGAGTGTGTAACTTTGGGATTTTACAGCACCAGCAAAGAAAACGATGCCCAAGTGGCAGCTGCACACTGAACTCATGGAATTGGAGCATCGCAGAATCGTCACGGTTGGGAAAGGTCTTTAAGGTCCTCAATTCCAACCATCGGCCGCCATCCAACCCCACCACCCAACCTCGGGGCCGGCACCGGGGCTGGGGTGGTTCACACCTTGCCAAGGGCTGCCAGTGCTGTGCCCGGCCCCACAGGCAGCACAGCCCGGCACCGGCTGGGAGCGGGAGGATGGAAAAGCAGGAATGAGGCAGCGCCGGTGCCTCTGCGCCTGCCACGGTGCGTGGGTCAGCCGGCATTTTCCAGGCTGCCACTGGAGTTTCCATGGCTGGCAGCAGGATGAGAACCTTCTGCACTGAGGAGCCACCCAGCGTGTGCTGCGGTTCTGTGGGACAAACGTGGCCCTGCAGAGCCCGCGCTGGCACTCAGAACGCATCAGGAAACAGCTCCAGACACCAGAACTGCGAGCTTCTGCTGCCAGGTCTTATTAGAAAAAACTCAAAGCACTTTAAAATTTGCAGAGAGCTCCTTAGAGCTGTGACTTACCAGCAGCTGTGTGTCGGGGAGGTGGGAAGCAGCTCCAGTCCCAGATGGATGGATGGAGACCCTCAGCATCCAGCCCGGAGAAGCTCCGTGTCCATCAGCCGCAGGCTCAGCCCTTCCGTTGGATGCCTTAAATTCATTACCCGAGTGGAGCCTTCTCCTCGCAACCCATTGGCTCCAATTCCAGCTTTCCAAGGAAAGACAAACTTCCTTCACTCCATTTTTCTCAGGAATGATCAAAACCTCCGTTATTGCCCAGCCAGGGAGAAGGGGGACGAGTCAGACTCCGCAACGTCGACGTTCTGGTCCAGGAGAAGGAACTGCCAGTTTAACCCCATGGAAATAACCCCACATATTTATTGTGGCTGCTGGGGAAATGGGATCCCTGGGGAACGGCGGTTCCAGGCTGGGCGGGGGATGGGGGCAGAGCTTTGTACCAGACACAACAACCTCAAAACCATCAAACAACATCAGACAACAGCAGCCACGAGTCAGGAGTTCAGCCGGCCCTGGGGAGGGAAATTAAGCCTGGCCTGCAGTCCCTGGGGCTTTGGCCTCAGTCTAATTCCTTAATCTGCTTTGCTGAGGGCCAGCTCCTAATTTTTAATTATGTCTCCATTTCTGTGCCCTGATTCCCTGCTGGCTGTGAGTGTCTGGGTGGCCTCAGCAGGGGTGGGGCTCCAGTGGTCAGTTCTCCTCCTGGAATCGCTGGGATGCTGGGAAAAGCTCCTCCTTTGGATCTTGCCCTCTACCTCAGCCTCCAGCCTTTTCCCTGGATGTGGGAATAGATGGAGCTCCTCGCACAACAATCAGGTTTCTCCAAGGTGCCCACAGCACCTCGACCCCCTCAGCTCGACGTCCTCAACATTCCTGATCCCTCCAGTCTTCGGAATCTGCAAAAAGGAAAAACAGCCTCAGCATCAAAGTGGCCCCAGTTTGTTCCCATCCCTGATGCCTCCAAGGGCAAAACCACAAATCCAAATAAATAAAGGAAGAAACTCTACGGGAAGAAGGAATGAGGGACCCCTGGCTTCCCTGGAGCCACCTGCAGGTCCCCAGCCTCCCACAGCACCAAACTTCGTCACCAATTAATGCTCATTAACTCTCCCGGCTCTTTCCTGCCGCATACAATTCCTTGTTTGGGTTTGATTCACCAGCGTGGGGACTGTTTTAGCATCCAGAATTTATGGCATCTTTCCATCCCTCCCAGAGCAAATGAAGAATTTGATGACAAATTCACCAATTAAGTGGGAGCAACTCAATTGACTCCAGTGGAGTTCCACTGCCTCGTTCCTGCTAATTCCATTAGGCAGCCTTTGGATGACATTTACACAGACAGACTTTGGCCTCTCTCCCTTAATCGGGATATGGAAGCATCCCAAGAAGCCTCTGGAGGTGGGAAACACTCCTGGCTTTCTCTCCTGAGCAAATTTAGCACCTTCTAAAGGCCACTGGCAGGTTTACTCCTTATTTTTAACACATTTTTGAACAGTAGAAAACACAAACTTTGAGCTGACAATATTTGCCTTAAAAAAAAAAAAAAGAAAGAAAAATAATAAGAAGGGAATACTATCCCCTTAAACTCTTGCATGTTAAAGATCTTCCAAGCTCCAAGGCTGTGACAGTGGAAATTCTAAGTTATTTTCAGTTTCAAAAGAATTATTCTGCTTTCCCAGGGCAGTTCTGCTTGGGCACTCAGTCCTGCTGCCCCTTCCACTGCAGCTGCTTTTTCCTGGCAGACTCCAAAGCAGGATAAATTGGTTTTTTTACTAATTTGCAATACAACTTCATAACTTCATTAAGCAGAAACCAAATCCTGTGGGTTTCACTTGAAATCGATTGGAACAGACGGGACTGCGGCAAAAAACTTTATAGATCCATCCTGAAAAGGACTGTATTCCTAAAAATTGTATTGGGATCTCTCCAAGTTCAGGGATGACCTGAACTGAGCACCTCATCCTGCTGCCCCCTGCTCTCCCATGGGGAAAATCCAGCAGAATCCCAAAAATCTGAAATTCCTGTTGGAAGCTGAGCATCCCATGGACAAGACACAACCCGGATCCAGGTCTGGCCTGAGGCCACGTGTTGGACAGGGAATGTTCAGGGGTGTTTGCATCCCTGAGATCAGGAACAAAGGAGCAAATCCACACAAAACCAGGCATGGAAGCCAGCTGCTCTGGGGATGCAGGCACTCCGAGGAATACTAAAGGAATCTTACAGGAATTACTGCTCCAGGGAAAAAATCCTGCTCCCTTTTCCCCTAAGCTCAGTGCACCCAATTTCCTGGGCAGCGGCAGCTCCTGGTGAGCTCCAGCTCCATCCTGCCCTTCCCAGGCTCCTGCTCCCAACATTCCGTCACCGTCACCCGCTTGGGCAGCGAAGCCTCTCGGGGTTTTCCCTCCCAGTCCAATAAAGATCTCCCTGGAACGGGTGGCTGAGCAGAGCTGGGGATGCTCCAGCCCGGGAGCTGGAGTGTGACCGGGCCGTTCCCTTCCCAGCCGGCCCTGCCTGTGGGAATTCCTCACTCCGGGGATGGATTTTCTCCTTAAAATGGGACGAGTGGAGCGAGCTGAGCAGCAAATGCTCCCCAAAACCCTCCATCCACACATGCTGGGCAAAGCAAAGCTGCTCATTAACCAATTCAAGCCAGCAGAAATAAAATTAATCACGGAAAAATCAGATCACAGAAGGAAAATTCCGCTTTTCCGGCTGTATCCGGACAACACAATTAAGGATTTCCAGGGTGGATGAATCAATTTTATTGTTTTTCTTTCCAGCTTGGGATGGTGGAGAGCAGGATCTGAGGTTGGCACAGACAGCCCTGGCTCTGCAGGCAGAGGCAGAAACTCAGGATCCAGGAGTGCCCCACACTTAGAAATATTCCCGTGAAACCCCGTCTGGGCAGCCTCAGACACTGATCCACGGCTGCAATTCCCAACACCGGGAATCAGAGCAAGGGAAGGGTCCCATGGCCTGGCTGCAGAGCCTGGGAGCTGCTCCCAGAGCGCTCCCACCTCCTCCAAGCTGAGCTCCAGCTCGGATCCAGGGCAGGCCCAACACCTGGGCACTGACTCCGGCCTGGTATCCCTGGAGTGAGAGCTCCCAGGGAAGCAATTCCAGTGGTATTAATAACTTCTGGAGCATGTGGAAGTGGGAGCCGTGGAGACGTGCTGTTTCCACAGAAACTGGAGCCACTGGAGGTGGGATTCTCCCGGCGCAGGCACGACCTCGGAGCTGCCGCTGTCCCCAGGGCAGCCTCCCCTCACCTCTGGTATCATCAGCCCAACCAGGGAGGTGACAGGGGCAGAATCCAACGTTACCTACACTGGGAAAAAGGTCTGGAATGTTCTTCCCGTGTGGTTCCGTGCAAGGATTGCAGCTCCCAGCAGCTCTGGGCTAACAAAGGCTGCGACCTGTGGGCTGCAGCTGTGCCAGCAGCTCCATCCTTGCACGTTCAACACTCCAGCCCTTCTGTCTTCCAGGATTTTTTCCACACATCCAAGTGCCAGGAAGCTGAGCAGCAGCAGCTCCCGGGTTGGGGCTGGGTAGACTAAGATCTGCAGCTCCAAGGACATTCCCAGCTGCTTTCCCTCCTGCCACCCTCCCCTCGAGCCACGTGGGAGCTGCAGCAGCCCGGGATGCTGGAGAATTTGGGGAGTCCACATAGATCAGCAGGAAGGAGCTTTTCTTCCTGGAAAAACAGGCTGCTGTGGCCACCAAGGAGAGGGGATGGATCCCACTGGATCCGGCACTGCCGGGCTGGGGATGAGACAGGGGAGGAATGGAGTGAAACCATTCCAGAGTGAGCCCTTGGGCACCAATCCATTCAGGAAAGGCACTTCTGGAGCCACCTGGAATATCGGCATCCAGTCGATTGTTGGCAATAGTGCTGATCACTTCCACCAGGAATTCAATTCAGCACTGAGCAGAAACAATCCCATTTTCCATGTCCTGCTCCGGCCACGTTTGGCCCCATGTTGTGGTTTGGAATGGTTTCCATTCCTGTTATTCCAAACTGGGTAAGGAAAGAGGGACAGGGGTGAGAGGGAGGCTCTCCCTAAAACCTGCCAAGGGTGGGAACACGGCACAGGGAGAGGCAGGAGCGGGACCAGGCTCTGCCCCAACAGCACCACTCTGCTTGTGTTTCCTGAGGGAAGATCATCCAATATCGATTTCCATCCTCAGGTCTCCCACATTCCTGGAATATTCAGCTTCACTAAGAAATTTGGAAGCTACAGTTTTGGTTAGCTCCAGCATGAAGGCTTGATCTCATTTTAATTCCATGCCAGGAGACCACAAAAGGATAATTTTAAACAAACTTTGGTACAAGGGTCAGTGACATTCCTCAAGGGCTTGCTGGAATCCTGCAGGACTTGGGAAGCAATGGCTCCCAGGGGAAGAGGCTGATGAATTCCCAATCATTCCTGGGACAATGTGAAGGTATCAGCCCTCCTGCTGGATGAACCAGGACTGGGACCAGTCTGAAGTCTCCCATTTTCCTGCTTTGCTTCACATAAATCGAACCCCTCCTGCAGAGAGGTGAGAGGAGGCACAGCAGCTCAGGAGGGACCACTGCAATGACAGAAGATGGGAAACTACAGCCAATAAATCCCAAATTTAAATTTAATTCCACTTTTAAACCAGACTGGGGAAGGGAGAGGACAAACAGACCTGGCCCAATGGCTCCTTGCTATTCCCACATGGAGTAAATCTGCCTGGCCTGACTCTCCCTCATCTCCTCCAGATTCCACAGCCAGGCCTTCCCCAATTCCATGGAACCAACGGTTCCTTCAGCACAACTGTGACTGCTGGAGCGAATTCCAGGCAGGATTTATTCCAGGAGAAGGGCTCCTGTGCTGTGGTGGAACGTGGAGCGGCGCGGCTCCGGCGGGAGCCCTGAGGGACAGAGCTTGCTTGGCAGAACATATGTTCCTCTGCATTTCTTATATCCGGGAATTAACAAAGTCAGGTTCATTTAGGAGGAATAATCAGGAATCCTGGCGCTTTGTCCTGAGGATCTGGCTGTGGAACAGCTTTTCCCATTAAAATGGGATCGCTGTGGGCAGGAATCTGCTCCAGCAAACCTGCCCCAGCTCTGGGTACTGCTGGGGAAAATACCTGGGGGGAGAAAACGTGGATAAATCCATTCTGGGGCCTGGAGGACTCCAAGGAGGTTTTGCATCCCAAGTTCCTGATGGAAAAGATCTGATCTATGGAAGATCTCCCTGCCCATGGAAGGAGATGGGCTTTAGGGTCCTTCCCAACCCAGACCAGTCTGGGATTCTGGGATTCTCCAAAGCCCGACTTCGCTGCTGCCACTGCTCCTGCTGAGCAGCCCCTCACCCAGCAGCTTTTCCATCTTTTCTGTGCAATCCAGCTGGAAATCCTTGTCAGCTCTCCTGAGCCAGATGTAAAGGATGTTTGTCACACTGCAGATTTCTCCCTCGGGATGCTGGCCAGAACCTCCAGATTTTTATGGGTAGATATTGCTGGGATATTGGGATAAATTTCTTCCCTGAGTGATTCAGCCTTGGAAGGGCTGCTCAGGGTGCTGGTGGAGTCACCATCCCTGGAGGTGTCGAGAAACCAACCAGATGTGGCACTTTGGGATACGGTTCAGTGGGTATGGGGGGGGGGGGGGTGTGGTTAAAGGGGGAGTTTGNNTTAAGGCTGCACTTGATTATCTTGGAGAAATTTTCCAACCTTAATGATTCTGTGACATTCCACCACTTTTGGGAAGGGCTTAAATCCTAATTTACTGTAAATTCTCCAAGTGGCTGAATGGAGGAGGAATCCTGTGGGCAGGGCAGGGATGGAGGGAAGAGTTTTGCATTCCAGACTGGCTCTGAGCAGGATCAGGTCCCACCCCTCTCCCTGTGGGTCAAGCAGGGATGGATGTGAGCTCCTGGCTGATCCAGGCCTCTCTCCACATGGATATTTCTGTTCCCAACCTGTTCTCACCCGTATTTTCAGTGCCACTGACCACACCACCACAATGCTTAGGCCTGGACTGAGCTGGGCTGGACCCAGTGTCCAGGTTGGCCAGAGCACCCCCAGTCCTGGATTGCTGTCCCAGCAAACCCCTGGAGATGGGAAGGGAAAAGACAGTGCAGAGGCATCCCTTGGCTCTGGGGAGCATTCCCAGGAGGATTTGCCAGCCCAGGCCTCTGCAGAGATGGGTGAATTCCAGCAGAACGTTCCTTGCAGCAGGATGGATGCTACGGCACAAAATTGGGCCCGGTTATGCTAATTAAATTGAGGAGTTCATTAGGTAAATGGTAATTGCACTGACATGCTCTGCAGGAATGATGAACCACAAAGCCTGATTTCAGGGAAATTACGGATCCCCCGTTCCCAATGACCTTTAGGCAGCTGTGTCAGGATTAATGTGGGGAGCAGCATTTCCAAAAGCTGAGCTTTCCAGAGCTCATTAACACCTCCCAGCTTCTTTCCCAATGTGGATGTTTTACTTCCACAGAGTCATGGAATCCTTTGGGTTGGAAAAGATCTTCAACACCACCAACTCCAACCCTGGATGACCACCTGGAGGGCCTGGCAGTGCTGTGGGAATGGTTGGATGGCCTTCGGGGGCTTTTCCAAACTAATGATTCCATGACTCTGTGTTTTCCTCAGGAGCTGAGCACATTTTTATCCCCACAGCTGTGGTGAAGATGTTTATTTGTGCTGCCGTGGCACTCCAAGCTCCAGCTCTGAACTGGGATCCAATTATGTCGAGTGTTCCTGGATTTAACGAGGGATCGTGGAGCGGGGGGAGCGGCGGCTGCAGATCGAGCTCCTCACAGGAGAGCAGCTTCTTGTGGGACTCCTGCTGGATTGACTTGGGAATGGGAAGGATTGCAATTCCTCCTGCCAGCCAGGGGCCTCCCTCCCAAATGCCCTGGGGAAGCCTGGGAAGCTCCTGAGTGCTGGCTCTCCTCGGCAAAGGGCATGGATCCAGCAGCATTTCTCCTCTCCTTCCCGCAGTCCCAGAGGAGCCAGGAATGGAGGGCTGGCAGCTGGAGAGGTCTGTGAATATTTCACGAGAGCTGACCCCCGAGGGGGTGTTCCAGGAAAGCACATCTTCAAATCATTGAGGAAAATCTCCACAATAATTGAGGAAAGCCTGAAACATGCAACTTGTTTTTAAAGTTGGTTTGTTTGCTTTTGTTCATAAGAAAAGCCGAGCTCTGTGAGCCCCTCCTGGCACTGCCCAGCCCAGCAAACACCAGCAGCTCCTACAGGCCAGGCTTAAGAAATCCCTTGGCCAGGCTTAAGAAATTCACTGGCCAGGCCTAAGAAATCCCTTGGCCAGGCCTAAGAAATCCATTTCCAGGCACGACATTGCCAGCTCTCCCAGCCTGGCTCCAGAGCAGAGGGGCTCCAGCCCTGGAGCAGCTCTGGGGCCTCTCTGGATTCTTCCCAGCAGCTCCACATCCCTGTGCTCCAGGGCTGAGGCAGCTCTGCAGGTGGGGCCTCACCTGAGACATTTCTCACAGAGCCCCTGTGATTGTTGCCACACAGGAATGGAAAGTGCATCATCCAAAGCCCTCTGGAATTAGCACAGGGACATGGGAATGCCGGGATGTGTGGTACAGCTGGATACATCCCAGCATGGAGCCAGGCAGCTGGAGGAGCACTGGCAGCAGTGGCCAGGAGCAAAAGACTCACAAAGGCACAAAACCAATTATTGAAATGTAAAGACTGGAAAGAAGAATTGAAATTCAGAAAAAAAAAAAAAGGGAACAAAAACCTGAGCCAGGACAAGTTACAATAAAAACAGCTCAGGGGGAAAATGCCTTTGGAACAAATCGGGCACATTAAGCCCTTGGAAAACATCAGGAATATTCACCTTGCTCTCAGCAATTATTTGCAAGTTTAGAGCTGAGGTTTCTCACTGTGAGTTCATCTCTCCTTCAGTGCTTAATGAGATAATTCTAAGCTCTAAAAGCTGCCAGAAAATTGGTACTGGGGACTTTTCTGCACTTTGGTTCACAAATACTCACAAAGGCATCAAACCGTGTTTGGAGCTGCTGCTATCCATTGTTTCCCATGGCTGAGCACGCAGGGTTAATAATTAATTCCCAACTGGAGAGCTCCGTGGTGAAGTGCAGGGCTGGTGCGAGCACGGGGTGACACCTTTGCAAATTCCATCAGAAATGAAGGGCTGGGAATAAACCCATCCCGGTATTTTAACCTCTCTGGTGTGAGATGCCTTTTGCTGCCACCACACTTCACAAAATGATCGCAGCTCATCAACAGAACGGCTGTGTCAAGGAGGACTTGAATTCCCTGGAAAGAAATGGCTGCTTTTCCAAGCTCTCTGGAATGTGTGGGGTGGAGACGCTGCTGATTGTGGCAAAGCCCTCAGGAGGAGCTGACAAGGAAATGCAAATCCTCACACAGGGGAGGGTTGGATGCAGATAAAAGAATAAATAAGAGGGATTTCCTGATCCAGACTGGGGCCATCTGGGGTCATGGGGACAGGAGCAGCTCCCTGGGTCCCAAATCCAGGGATGAGCTCCAGAATCCAAGGAGGTGGGGGACAGGGGTGGTTTGGTTGGTGGGACACCTCACCAGGGACTCAGCTCCCAGCTGGGGCAAGGTGTGGATCCATCTCCACATCTGGGACACGTCTCAGGGGGAATTTCTTCATGGAAAGGGTGGTCAGGCCTTGGAAAGGGAGGAGGTGGAGTCCTCATCCCGGAGGTGTCCAAGGAATCCCTGGAGGTGGCACTCAGGGCTCTGAGCTGGGGACAAGGTGGGAATCAGGCACAGCTTGGGCTCGGTGATCCTGGAGGGCTTTTCCAACCTCAGGGATCCTGGGATTCTGGGACTGGGGTGTTGCACAGATGTCCCCATCCTTGCCCCTGCTTTCCCTGCCATCAGCTGTGGATTTTGCTGTGAATCCATGACTTTTCCTTGATAGAGCAACTGGAGCTTGCAGCCAGCCCCTGATCCATGGGAAGGGAGCCTCAGCCAGGGACAGGGACCCCTCCACCCGCCCCTCTGCTCCCAGGGAGGGAGCAGGGAGAAGGGAACACCAGGAAAACTCCCCTGGGCACAGCACTTGTCCATTCCCTGCATTAAAATCATCCAGACCGGTACAGGGGATCTCTGCAGCAGGCACAGAAAACTTTGGATTCAGCCTCAATTCATCCCCTCACTGCAGCTGAATTCCAGTATTTCATTCCAGCAGAAAGGGCAGTGGACAGAAATCCCTCCTGGGCAGTTCAGACCCACACCCAGCGGGCTGGGGGTGCTTTTCCCCTTCCCACACTCGTGCAGCGTTGGCTCTTCCCGTGAAGCCCAGGGAGTGATGGCTGAGGCTGCTCTGAGGACTCGGGGCTGTTCTTAGCCCAGGGAAGGAGCGGCACTGTCACAGCGAGGAACAGGGAATAAAGGAGCTAAAAACGGAGCTGGGGATGGCTTCACTGGCATTTTGCCTCACAAGTTCATATTCATGTTGCAAAAATATTTATTTGCCTTCTCGGCCTATTGATCCGAAAGAATCAAGTCGATGGCAAAAGAATCAAATCCAGTTAAACTTAATCAACTCTCTGGGATCCGGGAAAGTGGCATTTCAGGGAGGAGGGGTGAAATCCATAGTTATTGGATTCTGAAGGCTTGGAGTTTGCAAATCTGGACACGCAGAGGTGTTCCTGCTGTTCTCCCTGGAGAAGCAGTGTCAGGCAAGGTGAGGACTGGGGAGCACTGGGATCACTGGATCCATCCCTCTGCTTTGCACCAGGACACCCAGCTGTGCCCTGCCTACCCCTGGGAGGCTGCAGCACTCCAGGTGTGCATCCCAGGGCGATGCTCCATGGAACCACGGAATCGTTAAGGTCAGAAAAGAGCTCCAAGACCATCAATTCCAACTGGATTTGCTGATGTTTGTGACAAAACCCAGAGCAAAGGCTCCCCTTGGTGTTCCCAAGAGCTGTGTCCTGCACGCTCAGCAGATCCCAAGCATCAGCCCTGGCTGTGGAGCAGAGCAGGAGAGGAAATTCCCGCTGGGGATGGAATGAGAGCTGGGTTATTTAACATTGATGGTGATGGGATGAGGTTGCTCAGTTGATTTGAGCCGTGGACAACGCACCAGGGCTGCGGTTCTTCATCCCCTGAGAGCTCCCAAGTCCTGTTAAAGTCACTGAAAGGGGTTTTAAACTCTACCTGATGAGGTCAAATTGAGCTCCTGAACTCTCCACTGCTGGTTTAGGAATTCTTGCCAGAATTCCCATCTCCAGTTTCTGTAGTGAAACTGGACAACTCCTGAGCATGAGATGCAGGGTGGAAGAAGAGACACGAGGAGACACCAGGGAGAGAATCACGTCTGTGGCAGCACCAGGCTGATCAGAGCACTACAGAGCATCAGGAATACAATCACATTTAGTTGGAAAAGCCCTGCAAGGTCAATGAGTCCAACCTGTGACCATCTCAGTCACTGGAATTATGAGTCTGACGCGAGCAATTAATAGAAAAGTGATTAACGGAAAAGTGATTCCCATGGCAAACAGCAGAAGAAGAGGCCCCAGCTGGATGCAATAAGGAGGAGCATCTCCAAGGCACTGAGACAAGGACAGACAGGAAGAGAGGTTCAGTAATTCCCAATCAGCAAAATTTTCAGGAAAACAATACAAAAAGCAGGGAGACTCAACAGCAGAGACTTCCTCGGTGAGATGAGTTTGGGGTGCACTTCCCAGGAGCCCCCTGCTCCCTTTCCCAGAGGCACAAGCCACTTTCGGAAAAATGAGTTACAGGAACCTGAAGCCAAAAGTTAAAATAAACCCCAACCAAATCCTGGGGATGATAAAAGATCCTCCTTTTACTTTCCCTCCCTCTCCACATGTCCCACGTGCCCTCTCCTGCTGGTGACAGCTCAGCTCAGAGCAGCTGCTTCCGGAGGAGCAAAAATAGGCCACACTTAGTTAAGAGCAATTTAAACATGACCTTGCTCCTGGTGCAAACGAAATTAAATCCTCTCAGAAATCTGTTAACTGCTGGTGAACGACTCTGGGGAAGAGCTGACATCTCCCAGCGTAACCTATTTCTGAGTCTAGACATGCCAGATGTGTCCTGCCTCTGGTTCCTTGAGTTATTTTCTGCTATTCAGGGATGTATTACAGCAGCTGTGACAAGCTACAATGGATGAGATCAGTGAAATTCCGGGACTCTCCACATGATTTATGGATATTAGCAAGGCTCTCTTAAGTGATTTACTCTCATCCAACCTGCTGCTCAGAGCTGAGCCCTGCAGCCCCAAGGAGCTGTTTTCCAGGGAAAAGGCTGCTCCCTCCATCCCCACAGCACAGAACCACAGAACATCCCGAGTGGGAAGGGGTCCACAAGGATCACCAGAGTCCCGCTCCAGCACCCCCAACACAAGAGGAATAAACCCAAAGGTAATACTCTGGGTACACAAGAGCCTTGAATGTCTTTGTGCAGAAATGTGAGCGAGAAAGAAGAGGACAATGTGCCACTGTCATCAAACAGAGGCAGTTTTGAATATTCCAAGTGGTTTTCCCCAAAAATCTCCAATTAGAGACTACAGCTGCCTTGAAAACGCACTGAATTTGATAAAAACCCAGCTCAAAGGTGTTTAATTGCCAAGACGGGTAGGAAAAGCTTCTTGCAGGTTCGTTGCTCTTTGCATTTTTGGGGACTTTTGGTTTTCAGCTACTCCTGGTGCTCCACCCCCTTCCCCAGCTCCATTCCCTCCCCTGGACACGCTCAGTGTCTCCCTTGGAGTGGTGATCCCAGAACTGGCCACAGGGCCGGAGGTGCCACAGCAGAGCCAGCACAGGGGACGGGCACTGCCCTGGGGCTGTGCCCACACCGGGGCTGGGACAGTCCCGCTGCCCTTTGCCCTCTGGGCCACCCGGACACGCTGCCACCCCTCCTCCTCAGGCCCCTCTCCCTCTGATACCAACACCAGCTTCTATTTTCTTGGCAGTTGCCGTAATTAGGAATCACATCCTTGGCTGCTCTTCCAGCTCTCCCTTAGCACAGGGATCCGTGTGGTGCAGGAGAGGGAGCACCAAGGGGGGAGGGAGCACACAGACCTCCTGT
>VZRS01000207.1:0-66261 GCA_013398055.1 Ifrita kowaldi
GGCTGTGGTGGGTGCCTGGCATCACCCCACTACAGCCAATAATATGGACAGGAGGTAAACCTGTAAATTACAGAAGGTATTGGCCTAGAGAAAAGAGGGAGAAAGCAAGAGAATGATGTAAAATGCAAAGCCAGGCATTTATTGCCTAATTACAGGAACTGGTGTGAAATGCTGGGAGGTGGCACCTGGAAATGACACAGCTGCAAAGCTACACCCCAGATCTCAGTGAGGACCAGAACCAGAGCAGGCAGGAGGGTGATTAGAGGCTCTCCCTGAAGAAGAGATAAAAACAGGCTAAAAGAATTTCTTGTTTAGCCCAGCAAAAATGCCAGCTGCAAACAAATGCAGCTGTGTTCAATGTACACAGAGGGAAGGTGAAAGAAGTCCAAGCACAGTGCTGGCAAAGGACAGATGGGTAAACTGGCACGAGACGAGCCTTGTAGCGACAGGTGAACCCCTCCAGCCCTGTGCTTTCTGTTCAGAACCACTTCACAGCAACAATTGAATCCTAAATGACTCTCTGGATGTCGAGCACGCTGAAATGTGTGTTGCACTACAGACACTCTGTGTCAGTTTGGTAACCAGAGCATACACGACTGCAATAATGCATTCTGACAAACCTGAGGGGGTGAGGGTTGTGTATTTTATCTCTGTATAGTCAGAGGGAGGAGGCAAACGCTCTCAGTGGATAAACTCAATAAGAGTGATAGGAACACAGGATTATTCAGCTCAGAAAGGACTTCAGAAGGTTTCAACTCCGGCCTCCTGCTCATGGCAGGGTCAGCTGCGAGAGGTTCAGCTCACACTACCTTCCTTATCAACCTGTTCCACTGACTAAAGATTTGACTGGGATAAAGCTTTTCCTTACATCCAGATGGAAAAAACCCAGTGCACTCCCAGACCCCACAAAACACAATCAAACTATGCAAGTGAATTTAGCAGAAAAAGAGTGTAAGTAATAATTTACCAGTTGCCTCAGCTCAGACTTCTCTCTTTTATGAAGTATTGATTTCAATGCAGAATAGCGCTAAACCCACTGAGTACAAGAGTTCAGGTAAAACACGTTTACTGCACTGAGTCGGCTCCTCACATTATTGAATCTTTGACACCTGTTTGGGATCCAGTCAAACCCAAACCCTTTCCTTTGATTCCCGTGCACACACACTGTCCCACCTTCCTTCCAGAAGCCTCAAGGACAGTTCCCATTTCGAGATGCTCAAAAATCTGAAGGCAGTAGAGAATGAGATATGGGTGAAGGGGAGAGCAGAAGCAGGGTGTGAGATGATGCAGCTCACTGCAGGCAGTGTGACAGAAATGGGTCTTTAAGATGGACATCAGTGTGCACAGTCCTTGCAGGGACGTTCCAGGAGCTTACACCCTGCTCAAGAGCCAGCAGAGAGGTGCAGAAAACGAGCTGACATTACCTTCCCCTCGTGGGGTTTCTGAAACACCAATTTAGTCTGATCCAGCAAGGGATACTTTAAAAAAATTACAGATTTATGCAAACAGAAGACAGAAAAGATTTTTCTAATCTTGGCCTGGAAATGTATAGTGAAAAAGAAACCATCCAGTGCCCGCTTTGTACAGGCTGTAAGGCTCAGCACAGCAGGCACTGAGTGTGGGTGCAGGTGAGTGTTCAGCACCTCATTTAAATGTCCAGGAGCAAGTTAACAGGATTATACCTCCAAGAGAAAAAACCCTCTCTCAGCATCAACTCAATATTTGTTGCTAGTTCAAATAACTTTCTCGATTTTCATGAACAAATCATGGATAAAAAGTTATAAAACATGCTTGTAATCTTTCCAAGTATTAGTCTTTTAAAAAATACTAAAGAGCTGTTGAATTTTCCAGATACCTCTATTTCTGGCAGATTGATGTCATGAAGAAATTTAAATTTCTCTGAAGATCTTTTTTCCTTTCCAGGAACAAACACCCTAAACTATTTCACAATGTTTCAAGTGTCTCCTGAAAAAAACACGGAATCACTTCATTTCCAAGAAAGGATGTAGAGCTGACCCCATCTGAAGGTAATAACTTCTGTTTGGGGCTTGTATCTTACCACTATGGCAAGAAATACTTCAAGATGATGAAATTAAGTTTAACTCATGAGCACTGCTGCTCATTCTTTGTACAGTGATCCCAGAGAAACAGGTCAACATACTTTAGCTTTAATGGAGCACCCCTTAGATATCTGTTGATCCTAAAAACACTTCTGTGATGAGTACTTTAGTTAATCATAATCATGTTCTTTCTTTTTCCTGTTCATCCTACTGGTACCATAAAGGAGCCACTGCTTTTGTTTACCCTTATTTCAGCTTTTTTGTTTGTTTAATTACCACATCTGAAATTCTGTTTTCTAAATCAATCCCTTCTTTCAAGTGCTGATTAAGAGCAAACACCCAAACAAACACAGACACAAACAAGAGAAGTTTCCCATCCTGATGCCCAGAAGCTGCACACACTTTTACTGTGGGTGATTTTGGATATTTTCAGGTACTGAACACAACCAGTTTGAACAGAGGTGGATTTTGTCTTGGGTTGATCCTCTAGAGGAATGTTATCTTCAAAGACTGAACAATACCTTCCAGGGATGGTGACTATTTACCGAGGGCCTTGGTGCCTTTCAAAGGTACAACCTGAAAGCACAACTCTTGCAAAAACACTTTATCAAAAATATTGTCTATGAAATCTTAATTGCTGGTGACTGGGGCAGAGCTGACCAAAAGTGTCCACCACAACCATAAATGAATGTGCCCTGTTGGAGGGCACCAGCAATTTCCTCCCTTTTATAGTCCAGCAGCAATTTCCTCCATGTTTTTGACATATTCTCTGACCAAATTACTGATTTATACTAAGTGGATCTAACAGAGTTGCAAATGTTGGGCAACGTTTCTTTCCAGCCAATAACACTTGAAGATCTTAAAATTCTCCAACTCCCTAACCCTTAAGAATCTATAATTATTTCCTCTTTCCATCCCATCCCTCAAGAGGGGTTACATTTCTGAAATTTGTAAAACACAGTAAACAAAGGCTGAAGAATTGGCTCTTTGGGACCAGAATCCCATTTGGGGAATTTACAACCATTTCCGAATGTCAAGAGAGGCTTTTAGGCACAGAAGACAAAAAGCCAGGAGAGTTAACCCCTAATTAGAACAAGTCTGTGCTATTTATGTACCTTATATCTCATTGTTTCAGGTAGGTGATAATGTGTAACAGCAACACAGTTCACAGATTATATCTTGAGACCCTTTAAAAAGCAGCAAAAATCTCACTGTCTTCTCCAGTGATCTTGACCACCCACTGCTTCCAGACCTCTCTTCTGCCACTGCCAGACCCCACTTTTTATCCTTTTTGGGCAACATCAGGCTCTCCATTCCCTCCGCTGGGCTGTGTGCAGGAGAAATGAGGCTGTCTGCTGTTTTCCCTTGAGGTCTGTTTGTACCTTTGGGTTCAGAAACAATTTCCACTGAGAATTAGGTGACAATCACACATTTAAACCTAATTGTTTGGTTTGTAGCCCCAAATATCTCCGTTTTAAATAGGCCTTGCCCAGGACACAATGTGCAGAACCAGGGCAGACCTACAGATAAATCATAAATCACTATGGGCATTTCTAGGTCTAGAGGGGTGCAGAAGAGAAAGGCCAGCAAACGAAGCTCTTGAAATAACATTGTGTTGGCTTGGGGTTTTTTAAAAATAAAATCTGGCTCAGAGCAAGATCTGTGATTCTTTACAGCTGTCATATGCTGTTGTGGCACAGCATGATTCATTTTAAAGTAGTGTAAAGGAGACAGCAAGAAAGACATACCTTAACTCTATTTCCAGTGTCATGAATCCATGGAATAGTCTCAGTAAATTCCTGTCACCAACATTAAAAGAAAATGAGGACGTTGGGCATATTTGATATATGCTTGATATACTATCCAGTGAAGCTTTAAATAATGTGTTTTAAAAAGTAATGAGAACTTAATTCCCAAAGAAACAGTGGAGAGGACATGCAGAAATCCTAGCTGGAATCTCTGGAATCCTACACAGAAGTCCTCCATGGACTTTCACCTCAGTTTCACCTCAGGTGAAACTGAGTGGGAACCACAACCTTCAATACCTGGAGACTGCAGAGACCATCATGTTCTGCAACAGCTTCTGTGCAAACAATGGCTAAAAAATCAGAAAGGTGAGAGAGGGATGAGAAAGATGAGAGAGATGTTTGAGGGAGAGACAGCAAAGTCCTATGCAGTTATGAAAGGAATGGGAATGGAAAGGGAGAATAGGGTGTTTTTTTCATTTTGCTTTAGGTTTTTTTACTGCACCTTCCAGTGCTAGAAGCAGGTGGCATCCAGCAAAGCTCAGAAAAATCAGATCCAGGTGGGTCCTTCACACGATGTGTGGGTGAGCCACAGAAGTGGGCAGTAAAAGGGAGATTGGACAAATTCAATGGACAAGTGGAGGGTAATGTCCCAGGAAAACCCCAGAGGCACTAATAGTTGCAGGGAAACTATTCCAGGGAAATGCCCCTAGATGTTTCCTCTGCTCTTACCCTCCATCCTGCTGGACACTGCTGAAGGCAGGACTGAGTTGTCCCACACAGGAGTCCTGGACAGCTGGCACACTCCAGCATGCCAAGGAAATACGACCTTGTGGCACTCTGTTGCTGGGTTTGCATGCCCTGTGTCCCTGCTCCAGGCTCCGTGTGCCCTGTGTCCCTACTGCAGGCTCTTTCCTCAGGGCTGGGGGCTGGCAAAGGCTGTTATCAGCTAAAAGAGACCCCACAGCACAAAATCACCCCCAGAATCTCTGAGAACGGCAGAGCTTGAAAGAGCTCAGGAAATTCTTCAAGCTTTTGCCTTCAGGGTAGCCCATTCCATGGATTTTCCTCTGCTATCACATCAGAAAAAATTGTCTCCAGCTTCCAGCTTAGCTCCTGCCCTGACCCAAATCCTTGCTTACTGGATGTCTTAGGGATTTAGTGGAAGTTCCAGCACTCGCTTTGAAAGGGTAAGATTTGATGGATTTGATGATTTGTTTTGATGTTTTTACAACAGTAGCTGTAGCCATAAAGAATCTCAGCATCTCAAATTCCACCCTGGATGGCCTGGATTCTCCAGATGCCCATATCTTTTAACAGGAGGCATGGGGCAGGGTGGGGGAAATCAAACAAATCCCCAAAGGCAATGGCAAATATTTGCAGAGCTCATAATAAATATAATGACAGCTCCTTTTTATTTTTCTTTTTTGTTTGCTTTTTTTGTTTTTAAGATCCTTAATTGGACAAGAGTTGCCAATCCACGATTGTTGTGTAAAGAATTCCCAGTGAGGAAATGGTGTGTGCTTGGGTTCAGTGCCCCTGGGTTCGGGTGGAGGCATTGGTGCTGAGCTGCCCAGGCAGAAGGCAGTTGTGATCCTGTGCAGGAGGAGCTCACTTTTGAAGTTCCTGGCACCCGTGATAACTTGAAAAACTACTTGAATATTGAGCTTTTAATCTTTTTGTTCATGCTTTCACAAAGTGAAGGCTAGAAACATTTTAAGTGAAAAATGAGCTCAAAAGGTAGTTCAAGTCACAGTATTAAAATGTAGCATCATGGTTTCCAGGTTTCTTATTCTTCTGGTATGAACAATTCAGCAAAAACAACAAAATAACAAATATTATTAAATGCTGACATGCCATAAATCTGCATTTTTTCTCCTCAAAATCAATATTTCTCTGAAGAATACTACCTGGGCGTATTCTCCAAAGACAAAATGTTCTGGTAATTGGCTGGGTGTCTTCTCTCTGCTCCCCCTCTCTGCCCTGAATCCAGGGCTGTTCTTCCTTTCCCATCCATAGTGCCCAGCACAATTTGATTACAGTGACATATTTTTCCATTATGTCTGGTATTGGTGCTGCTGTCACTGAGCTGCTTTTTCCCTCCCCACATCAGTTTATTTTGATGCATTAATGACACCATTGGGCCAGGGACTGCTTGTGGCTCAAGTCTGGTTGTGTACTTTACAACCTTGTCTGAGTTCTCCCAGGGTCGTTGTTGCTAAGGCATGAGAAACGATACAAGCTTAAGAAATGGAAGATAAGAAAGGTGCTGACTGTCATGGAGAAATTCAATTTCTGCCCCATCAGAAACATAAGGATTTGGTGACTTCAAGGAGCTCCAGAAACTGTGATTGAAATTTTACCAGAGAGCAAAGTACTTCCTACTTTTCTCTTAAAATAAACAAGTACTAGTGATACTACATCAAGTAAAAACTGTTTTTCTCCTGTTTGATAAACTTTTTTCCTGCTTGTTGAGTGAAATCATTCACAAGGGAAAAGTGAATGCAAAGGGCAAAAAAAAAAGACAGTGAAAAATGTAAGTGGAGGAAATTCTTGAGACAGAGCTGTCTCTGAAGTACCTTTGGAGAGTATTACTTTTATTTAATATAGAGGAATCTGACTGCACTCCATCACAGACCATCCATTCAACAAGGTAATTCTTATGTCTTTATTTTTCCTGCCTATATTTCCTATTTTTCTGATGATGTCTTCCTCTACCAAGCAGTCTGGAGCAAGGTGCTTCTATTTCTAAGTTCCAAGCCATTTTAGGCTAACTGCGTAACCTGTTCGTACAATTTTCAGAAAAACAGTAAATCTCAGACTAAAAAAAAAAGGCCACAAGCAAGATATTGAGAAGCCACAAGAAAAGAATGAATTCCAGCCAAGGATGTTCCTTCAGATTCAGCAATTTGTTCTCTTAATCATTTTTACTCAACTGGCAATATCAAGATTAATACCTGCTTTCCCTTAATGCTCTCTCCTCCTGAGAACACTGGCACTCTGCAGACCACCAGACTAAATAATGCATTTCTAAGTTCAGGAAGCTTAAAGAGTCTAGGAAGACAACAGCAACAAATTCTGAGGAACAGTACTGCTAGCTGGAGCAAAAAAGCAAAGCAGACAGGCTCAATGACAGCCATAAAATACAAATGAACCTGGATTTACCCAGATAAAAATATTTGAGAATAGCACACACCAGGCCTGTCGTTTAGATTTCTGTTCCCTTTTTTTTTTCAGATGTTCCAGAAAAGCTTTTATTTACCCATTTTCCACACATTTCTTTCTTTAAAATAGAATTCTGGAGAGGAGTGGGGTTTGAGATTGGTGTTCAAAACCCTTGTGTGGCTTGGGAGTACTGCACGTTCATACAGACCAGTGCTATGTTAACCAGCACTACAGATACGAATTAAGAAGATAACAAGTTCTTACCCACCTACCAATCAACAGAAGTCATCATCCTCATGAAATGAAAAGTCTTTCTGGTCAGGACCAAAGTAAAATCAGGAAATTCATTCCACTGCCAGTCATGTCACTTCTCTGCAGTACAAACCTCTCAGACCTTCAGTGTCTTCTCTGCTTGACTGACTCTTAAGTAGAGCTTAAATCCAGAGCACATCATAAACCCACAGCCAATATGCTCCCAAAATCACCCCAGTTGATTTTTCCCTCCCAAAAGCACAAGCTTCTGTCAATCAGCATTTGATCTTTTATCTGGGGGTCAGCTCCAACCTACCTACTCTTTTTATTTCTTTCATTTTTCTTAGTATTTACTTTTTTCTTAATTTTTCTTTTTGGCTAATTTAAGTGAAAAAACCTGCTGTCAAAGCAGAATATTTTCATATAATCATAGGCTATCTCAAGTTGGAAGGGACCCACAATGAACTTGTCGGCAAATTTAGCAGCAGAGCCAGGCACCACTCAGCACTGGAACAGTTGCCTCTGAGGCTCTGTCCCATCCTATTGCAGCCCACATCTAAGAGGGTTTCACAAACTACGCTAAAATGTTCTGCCTATAAGACAAATTTTCCTAAATACAAACTGGCAAGCTGCCTGCCAAAAGTCTTGAAAAATTAGAAGCACATAAAGGGTTTTCTGGTAATATCATCAAAGAGTCATCGTAGCATCACAGAATGGATGGGGTTGGAAGGGACGTTGAAGATGATTTCATTCCACCCCCTGCCATGGGCAGAGACACCTTCCACTGTCCCAGGCTGCTCCAAGCCCCAATGTCCAATCTGGCCTTGGACACTGCCAGGGATCCAGGGGCAGCCACAGCTTCTCTGGGCACCCTGTGCCAGGGCCTGCCCACCCTCACAGGAAAGGATTATTAGAAATAATACATTCCCAGGTGTTTCACAGAAACCTCTGTTATCCTGGGACTATTCTGCCATCCAAAACTTTCTTCAATCCAGTCTCAGACTACAGCACTCACGCCTGCAAAGACCAACACTGACGTTACCACAAGGAAGATCATCAAATGTGAAACTTATTCTGGAAGAAAACACCAGAAATTTTAATCAAGCATTTATCTGATGCCATATTGCTGCTCCTCCTATAAGGATGTGTGAAAAACCAGGATGCTTCCAAAATCCCTGCCTCCTCCTGGCTATCATAAAGCTAAAGGCTGTGCTGGCTTTGGGAACCTCCACTCAGGAATTTTGCAGGGCTTGCACCCACCAGAAAATGAAACCTGAAAACCCAGAAAAAGCCACAAACACTCTGTTGATCAGTCTTCCCAGTTTTGGGGTGGAGAGCTTGTCAGAAAAGGTCCACACATGGAGGAGGCAACTAAACCCAGCTATGGAGCTACATCTGCTTCCCTGGAAACACTGAGGTAAGTGCTGGCTTTTAAAGGATGGGTCTGGTGCAGGACATGGTCCCAGAGAAACACAGCCCCATTCCTTGCACACTGCCAGTCCTTGAAAGTCTCTGACTTGCTCAATGAGCAAATCAAACCAAGAGGATTCAGCTCAGAAAATGGCCAGCCCAAGCCACACCCTGAGTTGCCAGGAAGAATGTCCTGTACCACCTCATCGTTCACTGGAAATACTGCATTCAAAACTCACCTGTCCACTGCCCTGCCAGCCTCCCCTCTGTGCTGGGAAGATCCTGGGACGGCCACTGGGACACACAGAGATGATTTGGGACAGCCAGCACAGCCTCGCCAAGGGAGAATCCTCCTGACCAACCCCGTGGCCTTCTCTGATGCAGTGACTCCATCAGTGGACAAGGGAAGGGCCACGGATCTCATTTATCTGGAATTCTGTCGAGCCTTTGGAGAGATGGAGCACCTCTCCCATGACGAAAGGCTGGGAGACTTGGGATTGTTCAGCCTGGAGAGGAGAAGATTTGGAGGGACCTAATTGTGGCCTTCCAGTGCCCTTAAAGTCCGAAGGAACTGACAAGGCAACATGGAGAGGGACTCTTTACAAGGGCCCAGAGTGCCAGGACAAGGGGGAATGTCTTCAGACTGACAGAGGGGAAATTTAGATGGGATATTGGGAAGGAATTGTTCCCTGGGAGGGTGGGCAGGCCCTGGCACAGGGTGCCCAGAGCAGCTGTGGCTGCCCCTGGATCCCTGGCAGTGCCCAAGGCCAGGCTGGACATTGGGGCTTGGAGAAGCCTGGGACAGTGGAAGATGTCCCTGTCCCTGTGGAATGGGAGGGGTTTAAGATCCCTTCCAACCCAAACCATTCCATGATTCTGGTAATTAGAATAAAGGGACTAAAGAATTTTGTTTTCCTACCCAAATCCTGGCCCAGACTTCGGCAAACTCAGACTAGAATGTGGTAGAACTGAACATAAACAGGCGAGGCTCCAAAATACTTTTCTGACCTGCTCTGTGTTCCAGCACTGCCGTTATTGGCATACAAGAGAAAGAGATTTGATTTGTGAACTTCTCATCAAAATTCCCTGTGCTTTCCACCCGCTGCATGGGAAGATTTGGGAGCTGCACACACACTGCTTCTTCTCCCCTCCAAAGCCCTGAAAGTCTGAGAAGTGCTGTGGAGTCATTGCAGGGAACAGGGAAAACTCAGTGAGATGAGACCTGACCTTTGTTAGTCTTTTGGAGCATTGCAGGTTCAGACATAGAGCACAGAATACTGAGTTTGTCTGGCTTGCAAAGCCCTTTCTGGACTGCCTGGGACACCCTGGGCACTGGGGTCTGCACCCAAATGTCAGAACTGGGAGCTCTGAGCACCTTGTTTTGCACACACATGGCAACTGCTTTGCGTCTCATGCACAACCACAGCTCAGCATCCAGACTGTTCCTTCAGCTCCTCTGTGACAGGCTTGAAACCTAAATTAAAAGTAACTTCTTGGCAGAGCTGGAATCAAATATTCCAAATGCTTGCTCTTACCACTTCATCATTAGCAAAATGCTTTCACTCATAATTGTTCTCATTACAACAGAAAAAAGCCAGAGCATAAACAATGCTGAGCTTGGTATGCAAGGGATGGCATCTCCATGGCTGAGCTGAGAGTGCACCACAGGCGTGTTCTTCAAACTGGAGTCAACAATTATTCCACACATGGGAGAGAATGGAGCTGAAAATAAATAGAAGGATGTGACAATCTGCCAAGCAGTGTGTGAACGTGATGGCAGCCTGAAAAGCCAGAAAAGATTCCCAAAAAGATTCCTTTACTAACATTATGTGTCCAAAGCATTTTTTTTTTACCTTTAAAGGATGTGGTCTGTGTTTCCTTGATCAAAATTACTCATTAGGAAGAATTTCTATTATGCATCTTTTTCCGTTGAAAGAATGAAAACATGCCTTTAATTATTAACTATTCTTGCTCAGAAGCAGATTTCATGGCTATGTTTGATGTCAGGATTTGTCTCTCTCTGGTTCATGTAGATGGCTGTGAAGTCTCTGATACCTGGAGCTCACTCTTGTCACCAACTTCAATGTCAGCTTAGGAACTCGGCCTCTGTTCCTCCCTGGGTGGCCAATGATTCTGAAAAAGGGACGTTCCTGGACAAAGTGGCCTCCTGCCCACCACAGCATGAGTTCAGGAAGGATACTTCAGACATTTTTAGGCATCATTTGAATTTCAAAGTTGGATTTTAGAAACTGGTTTCCATCTTGGGCTTCCTTCCCTCCTCTCGTCCTGGGTACATGAGAAAGTTCCAAGTCAGATTTGCTGGCTCCCTCGCACATGTTCTGTTTCACTCTCTCTTGTCACAGTCACAGAAGCAAGAGCAGATGTTGGTAGAACATTCCTGAGTGTTGTTCTGGGGTGTGCAGCCAGACATTTGTCAGGCTGGTTTGATTTCCTGAGGACTGTGAGGAAGGTTCTGCTGGATAATTCCCATCTGCGACTCTGAGCCGCTCCTGCCAAATCCACCCCAAGCCTCCAAGGAAGATTTCCTCCTCCAGATTTTTGCTCAAGGCTACTTTTTATTGGTTTTCTTCAAGAAATCTGTGTTTTTGTTTTTCCTTGTTAACACTGCTGTGAAGATGGAGAGGGGCAGGTTTAGGAGAATAAGGAAAAGATGCACATTCCCCCTTGCCACCTTAGTGTTTACAAGTGCTGCTAAAGCCAGCAGGGAAGACTCACAGTCTTAGGTTTCAGTAAAAGAATTTTCTGTTCTCCCACAGTTGAAGAAACATCATAATTTAAACACACATATACATATCAGATGTAAACTTCCTTTTTGGTCTGACTGCCTGCAAATCATTTTCCAAAGGACTTCTGGAAACAGCAAATCACTTTTTGTGCATTTGTACATAAAAGATTAACACATATTTTACAATGCTTTAAAACGCCCTTCAATTTCCAAGAGGACTTTAGTTTCTTTACTCACTTCATATTTGAATTAGTAAATAAAATCCAATTAGATTCTTTTTGCTGAATATCACCTTTGAATAAAATAAACCAAAGTTTTGCATAAGATTGAAAATGTTTCCAGATTTAGAGAAATTATTATGTTAAATGAATGATTTGAATAATAATAAAATAAATAAAATAAATAATAAAATAAACCAAAGTTTAGCATGAGATTGGAAATGTTTTCAGATTTAGAGATATTACTATGTTAAATGCGTTGAGGCATTGTCTCAAAACTAAAGGAAGGTTTCCAGATGCTTTCTTCATGACTGAAATTGCGTTTGTGCAGAGGGCAGGAATTAGGGGGTTATTTTCTGCAGAAAAAATTAAATAAATTAAATTATGGTAATGCAAAAAGCCATTTCCCCCACTTATTTCCTATAGGAATCTTATCTAGATGTCAAACTTCTGGTAAGTGATGCATTTATCTTATCTCTGTGAGTGAGGGATATGCCCAAGCTGTGGGCTTGGATAAACATCACGCAGATGGGATCACCGGGAACACACAGCCCTGATCTTGCAGGTTTGCCGGGTTTCCTTCCAAACACCTGGTTTGTGTGCAGGTGCTTTAACGGGATCTCAGGCAGAGGTTGGAAAGTCCCTTTGTGGGTGGGCTGTGCCCCACAGGGAGGGTTCTGGCTCCATCCCTATTCCCATGCCCATCCTCATCCCCACCCCCCTTCCCGTTCCCACGCCCATCACCCTCCCCATTCCCTTCTGCATCCCACTCCCTATACCTATCCCCATTCCCATCCCTATTCCTGTTCCCATCCCTGTACCCCTCTCTGTTCCCATTCCCATCCCTTTTCTCCTCCCCCGTCTCATTCGCCTCCCTATTCCCATTCCAATTCCCACCCCCTTCCTCCCCCCATTCCCCTTTCCATTCCCCTCCCTATCCCCATTCCCATTCCCATTCCCGTCCCTGCCGGGAGCGGAGGCGGTGCGGGAGCGCCCCCTGGTGCCTTGCGGCCGCAGTCCAGGTACGCCCGCGGCCGCGCCGGTGCGCGCAGGGGAGCAGCAGGGGAGCACCAGGTGTCACGAAGTGTCCCAAAGTGTGCACAAAGAATGCACCAGGGGAGCACCAGGTGTCACAAAGTGTCCCAAGGTGCCACGAGGTGTCACAAGGTGCCACAAGGTGTGCACAAAGAGTCCACCAGGGGAGCACCAGGCGTGCAGGATGCGCTGCCGGGCGCTGCCAGGTGTCCCCGTGCACGGTGCACGGCAGGAACTCAGCCACAGTGCCACTTGCCCGCTCCCCTGTTCCCCCAGGGGATGAGAGGGGCTGAGCAAGGCGGGTATCGCAGAGTTCTCGCTGTGCAGAACGCCCCTGTCTCTCCGTCTCGGTGAGTTGCTGTTAGCAGGACTTTCAGAAACGCAGAGGTCTGGAGCACACAGCCCTCTCAGCATGGCTCAGCAGGCCCCTTTCCACTCCCTGTCCTCCAGCTCGGCGGGCACACGGAATCCGAGCCACTCCTCCCTTTCCTCACCCCCAGCCTGACAGAGGGGACACAGATCCAACGCGGCTGACACCTTCCTGCTCGCAGGAATCCAAATTTCTCCAGGGAAATACTATATTTTCATAGTCAAATTCTTAGGAAAAAATTTTATCTTATGGCTCATTCTAAAATGTAGAAATCTTGCATTGAAACTGTAAATTTATTGGGGAAATAGCTAAACCATTTCAGAGAGTGAAAGTCCTCGGCCTGAGTCTCTCTTGTTTCCATTACACGGATGAGGAAGTGCGACTGTTGTGCATAAGAAAAAGGTAAGTCGTCTTCATAAATATCTCCGAAAGGCCATTTAGCTCCATCAGCAAACAAGGGAAATGAGCTATTTAGCATAGTTTGGTGAGTGAGTTTTCATTTCAAGGTTGAATAATGGCTTAAAAAAGAAAAACAAAAGAGTCTTTGAAACTTTCCCTAACCTTCAGCTCCACTAAACATGAAAACTGACTGCTGAATTCAGGGGAAGTGACCTATTTCTCAACACTTCAAAAAGCTTAAAACTGTGCAAATGACATTGACAAAAACGTGTTACTAAGCTTCCTTTACACAATATGGTGAAAATGAAGTAGAATATTAACTCTACTACAGGCAAAAGGCCTAAAGAACAGAGTTCCTGGAAGAAATGCCCTTGTCCTAAAAGTATTCTTGATTTAATTTCTTCTTTTATAGCATCTCCCCAGTGTGTGCCATGAAGAACTGATCCCCATGTAGTCAAAATATGTCCATTTGATGGAGGGGTCAGTTCCAATTACAAAATAAATTAGGAAGTTTTTCCTGATCTTGCTCTTCAGTCAGAATTTTTCAACCAGCACTGCCACCACCAGGAGAAAAAGTATTTTGGTTACACATGGAAGAACAATACACTCAACGTTTCACCTCTTTAGCACTTGAGTAAAAACCAGAGCTGAGTACAAAATATTGCAGAGTTCATGCCGAGGCACTCAGGTTATCTGGTGCTTTCCTAAAACACCTGGGTTTTTAGAAGCTCCTAAGAAGCTAACCCCAAACCATTCTATACACTATTTTTCTACTTAGCAATGCTTTGTCAAAATCAGCTGTGAGAAGTGATGGAAATTGAATGAATTAAAGGACTCTCAATTAAAAATTGGCTAATTTTCCTCACAGTAACTAGCAAGCCTTTCTCCAATTCAGGCTCGGTACCAGACATGATCTCTAGCAGCTCCAGTTCTCTAAAGATGTCTAGAGATAATTTTTAATTTTGAAATAAATAGCAGATGCAATCTTCTTACACTAATTTCCCCTGCATTCTTTGCTCCCATCTGATAGCAGCCTTCCCAGGGCTGAGCCACAGAAAGAAAACTCTGGAAGCTGCAGTCTTGTTGAAAACACAGTCAAAATGACTGAGAGTCAGAAGCAACCAGTGCAAGCTTGAAGTCACTGCTCAGAGCTGGGTTTTTACAGATGGAACATGACACAGGCAGAGACAGCCAGCTTTGTGTGATTCCCCTTTTCCTGGAGCAGGAAGGTGTGACTGTGGCAGGGTGGGGAGTTCTGGTTTGCTTCTCCTCCTTCCCCGGCTCCCCCTGGTGTTTTGCTCAAGTGTAATTTCTGTGGTATCCCACAGGCTAGGGCAGAAATTGTCAAACTGGGCTTCCAAAAGCCACACCTACCCTTGTTCACAGCCAAAATAGCCAGGAAAAAAACCTGAGAGCTCTAGGTTGTCTCCAAGAAGGCAGATCAGGGAGGAAGAGAGTGTGGCTGCAAACCCAAACCTTGTGCCTCAAAGCCATCTCCTAGGACGATCCTCTAGAGGAGCTCTGAGCCCCTCCCGCTGGGGCCGATCCAGTGGTGATTCCCAGCTCTGCTACTTAGGAAATCACCTTTCCCTCATGTTCAAAGGACAGTCCTGATACAGCAGCGTGGGCTCTCTTAGGTTTATTCCTTCATAAGCCTTTAATTAGGGCCCAGACCTGTAAGGAAATTAATGCTCTCTGGCTTGAGTTCACTTTCTGGAGCTCTCAGAAAAAGAGTTTACTAAGAAATGAGGCGCAGATTGGAAATATTGCTCAGAGCTGCTCACAGCTATCCCTTGCCTTCCACGGAAAGATGTCTGAAAAGAGAAACCCTTTAGCTCTTCCAAGTTTATTTTGATTTTATGTAACTGCTCATTTTAATGTGGCTTCTCCTGCAAGCACAATCAGATCACACTGATGTCCGTAGCCTCAGGCAGTCCAAATTTCCTGGCACAACAATATTACAAAGATAGAGACAGAGAAAAAAGCCATGAGCTCTTTGTCCTCTGCAACTGAAAGAGCAGAGAAACATGGAATGGTTTGGGTTGAAGAGACCTCAAAGCCCATCCAGTGCCACCCCTGCCATGGGCAGGGACACCTTCCACTGTCCCAGGCTGCTCCAAGCCCCAATGTCCAGCCTGGCCTTGAACACTGCCAGGGATCCAGGGGCAGCCACAGCTGCTCTGGGCACCCTGTGCCAGGGCCTGCCCACCCTCCCAGGGAACAATTCCTTCCCAATATCCCATCCATCCCTGCCCTCTGGCACTGGGAAGCCATTCCCCCTTGTCCTGTCCCTCCATCCCTTGTCCCCAGTCCCTCTCCAGCTCTCCTGGAGCCCATTTAGGCCCTGCAAGGGGCTCTGGGGTCTCCCTGGAGCCTTCTCTTCTCCAGGTGAGCACCCCCAGCTCTCCCAGCCTGGCTCCAGAGCAGAGGGGCTCCAGCCCCGGGAGCAGCTCCATGGCCTCCTCTGGGCTCTCTCCAGCAGCTCCAGGTCCTCCCTGTGCTGGACCCCAGGGCTGGGGCAGCTCTGCAGGTGGGGTCTCACCTGAGCACAGGGGCAGAGGGGCAGAATCCCCCCCATCCCAGAGATGCACGTCTGTGACAGACACAGGTTCCACTTGGGCTGGGATGTCCCTCAGTGGCAGCTGAACCAATGCTGTTGTCACTGAAGTGCACAGACCCCTCAGTGGAAAAGCATCAACTGCCCTGGTCCCCCTCAGCTCCCAGCTCCTGGCATTTGTGGGTAAGCGAAGCACAGAGCCAGGAAGAGCCTCTTAGTCTGTTTTCCCCACACTAATTTCTTAACACACTGATGATTTTCCATTAGATTTGACAGAGAGACTGGCACCTCTAATGCAGTTACATTCCTGCAGGATTCATGCAAATCACAGGCAGGTGAGAGACCCTTTGGCCCCTAAACTAAGACTATAGGGCTTTGATAACACTCAGAAAAACAGAGGTCATGGAGCTTGTAACATGACCACAGAAGATTAAAGAAAGTAAATTATGAATGGCAGGAAGAAGTCAGGAAAACATTTTGTTTCTATGCATAATTTAATTCCTTACTTTTTTCTCATGACTATAAAAACTCACTGTTTGAACATTTACAGAAAGCACACTTTAGCTGTACACTCAAAAAGCTGATCACCCCAATTTAATTAGGAAGGGTAATGTACACCTTTAGAGGAGCTCAGCAGGCTTTCAGAGAAACTGAGGAGAAAAGAAGCTGGTATTACCGATAGCTCTAGGATAGATTAAAGTACTCTTCTTTGAAAACAAACACTTTTACAACCCCTTTCCAGAGCACAGAGCATTTAGAAACCTCGTCACTTTTTGACGGACTGTTTTGGAAGATGCCTTCTGTGTCACTTGTTGCATGATGTATGTCCAGATCTCAGCACAGCCAGTGATACATCATCTATATCACTGCAGCCAGCGCTGCTTTGTTTGTATAAAAGCTTGGTTGTGGACTGAAATGATAAAAAGATGAACATTAAGCACTGGTTACAGATAAGAGTGCAACAGTGCTTCAGAAGAGACAGAAAGTCTTTCAAGTTGCTGAGAAAGTCGAACAAATATAAAACCAAAATGCAGCAGCCCCCCAGCCCCACCTGCCACGGGGTTTTTTTGGCTTCTCCCCTGCTGTGTACACAGAGAAAAATAAAACAGTTCAACAATGAGCAACAATCCTTTCACATCAATCAACAGCTATGCTTTGAAATTATGTGGGTATATTAATTCTTCAAAGCCAGACATTGGACCAAATACTCTTTGCAAGGAAAGCTGTGATCTGTTACAGACACCCTTCAAAAGCCATGAGCAGTGTATGAAAATAAGTGAATATTAAGAGTTCAAAACTCCTTATTCTTGTGGACATGAGGAGAAAGTGCATTTAATAGAAGTGTTTGGGACTCCTCGTTCTTGTGGACATGAAGAGAAAGTACATTTAATAAAAGTGTTTGGGGTTTTTAGGTTGGACTTTGTAAACACTCAAGGTGTGGAGATGAATTTTTCATCTGCTTAAGGAAGGAAAGTATTTGACCATTTTCTTGAAGGATGGACAAAATTTCTTTCAATCAAACTGGAAATGAGGCTGTTCCCACCTTACAGATAAAATATGCATGTGATGGTACAAGACAGGCGTTTGCCACGTTCTCATTAACGATCCATCTCCTGGTGTGACAACCACTCGAAATAGGAAGAGGGAGCTGGATTTTTTCCTGATTCCTGAGTGTAAATTTCTAAAGGCAGAACAAGGAGGGGATTCACTGTCAAAAATGTAGCCTTTTAGGCAAAGAATATGTTTTAAAAATTGGGATTTTATTCCTGCTTGGATGAGGCAGCCTGCTCTAGTCTATAAATTTAATCATTCTCCAGTGTTATCATCAGGATCACAAAAGCTTGGAGAACACCGTTGAACCCTCAGCCACAAAACTGCAGGCTGGGAAAGCTGCTTCCCAAAATGCACAGGTCCTGTTCATTACTTCAAATGTAAGCCGGTGAATCACCCATTTTGGCACAGGCTTGACATGTGCTAGAAAAACAAATCCCACTTTCCATTCCTGCCGATGGCTGTCGCAGCCACCTCGAGAGCCTGAGCTCCCTGCTGAGTGCTGGCTGGCTTGTTCTCAATGTCCATCACTCCTCATCCTCTGCTTCAAGCAAAATGAGGTCAACCTGACACAAGCAGGACAACTTCAGCGAGGCCAAGAGTTGTGGGAATCTCCTCCAGAGTGCACTCAAGTCAGCAAGCATCCTTCTGCTGACTGCCATGGGCATCAGAACAGGCCTTGAGTGCCTTAGTTCCTGCAGGGAAGCATTCCAGTATAACCCTTGGCTCTACAAACAATTCCTTGTACAAACACATCTCACCCCAGAGAAAACTCTTTCACAATTCTTTCACCTGGATTACAAATATAATTTCAGTTTCTATTCGAGTTCTCTGAAACCTCAAGGACACCATAGAAACACATCCCCGTCCCACAGATCCTCTAGAGCTGGCTGCAGAACTTCCCTTGGGTGAGGTGATCATTTGCCAGCCACTACTCAGGCATCTTTAAGAGTTTTCTTTGATTTCTGGTACTCCCCTGTCATCTCCAATTCCATTTCGCACATCACAATCCATCAGGAGCAAGACAATTTTTCTTTTCTCCCCACTGTACCTTTTTTGCTGCCATTTCATTTAAATCAAATTAAAGCAGCACTAATTATTCCTTTGTATTTGGGGTTTTTTGACATGTAAGAAAAACTTATCTTCCCTTTCTTTTCATAGGGTTTATGAATTTAAAGTGTCCCCTTTATTTACTTGCTCAAGTATAGCGTATACCAAGTAAATTCTTTCTCTTATGTATTTTGTACAAAACACATCGAAAAAACCCCAAAATTCCATTTATTCGTGTAAATTACACAGAGAAAATTTGCAAGCATTTGGTAAATAATATCAGGTATAGAACCGTAGTTTTAGTTCAATAATTTTAATAGGACAAGTGAAAAGAAGTGGTCTCTAATTTATGGAAATAGATTCCATAGTAGCTGACACTGTGTTAATCACCTCTCAAACTCACAATTGCAAATTAGTCACTTTAGCAACTTTGTTCCATAATTTCTGAAGGATTCCACAGACTCTGGTATGATTCTATTATGCCGTGACTCACAGCTGATGAGTGTTCTTCCAATTCTCACTTCTGCAGAAATAAAATTCATGAATGAAGTGATTAGCTCCTAAAAAAGATTTTTCTTTCTAGTATTGTAGAATCATTTTAAAACTGACCGCAATTAAACTGTCGATGAGCTAATTAACATGATTACTTTGAATTTATTAACCAGAATCTGGCCACATAGAGAAGTTAATTAGTCTTGGTTCTTTATAGTCACTAGTCTTGGTTATATGTATATAAGACATAATCAGTATTTTCTATTGAATTATTTAATTAACTTAATGAGGAGGGAGGAAAAACCACAGCCACCTCCACCTTCTACCACTCACAGAGAAAATTCTTCAAATGTTATTTGAAAAGCCGTGGAGTTCTGTGAAATAATGTCCCAAAAGCTGGGCAGTGCTACTTGTCCACTTTGGGAGCACACCATCAAGTCCAAGCAAGGTTCCTTAGGAGCACTTTATGCCAGATTCCATCTCTGTTCAAATGCTCCAATTTACATGGGGTAAAACTGCAAAAAATAGCAGGTTTTGCTGTTCTGACAGAAAAGCAAGAAACACAAAATTAATGACTTGCTACATTTTAATGCTTAGCTTGTGGAAATCTCAGTCAATAATATGATTAAATCCAAACTGTACAACTGAGGGGTGAGAATATGAGTTTTGTCTTGCTTCTCACCCCTTCCATTTTTTGGTCATTACCGAGAGCTTTGTTAACAAGTGACCTCATCAGAGGATCTCCTGTCTCTCCAAGCTCTTCCTACACTTCCCAAACATTCCTGCAGCTCTTTTCAGCAGCTCTCTGCCAACTACTGAAGATTTTTTTTTTGTATCACTTCAGTTTTTCAGTCCACCAAATTATGTTTTTTCCACCAGCTCAAAGGAAATTATCAATGCTTCAGTGAAATCAAAATATGCAAAACCTGACTGCTAAAAAAACCCCAAACATCTCCCTATGCCCAACACTCTTTGCTAATTATTGAATTTGTCTTTATTTCCAGTTTCAGCAGCTGAATTTTTTGCTGTGTTTGTCAGCTGTGTGGAAAACTCCAGCACCATTGCTTCATTTCTGTGCTTAATTAGCTGCACAAAAATGGAAAATCACCTCTCAAGTTGCTCTTGGGTGAACTCTGGTTTTATTGTGAATATATTCCTCTAACAAGTACCAACAGCTGTGTTAAAATTTCTATTCAGCACACATTTATCCCCTGGTGCACCTGCAAAAACTTCTTTTTAAAAAGTTAAAAATTAGCACTATATTTCTTTTTAATTACAAGAAGCAGCAAAACCACTGTTAACTTTTTATCAAATCTGCCACAAATAAATCTATTTTTTTTTACTGGGACAAGGCTTAACTGAGCTATGAACTTTCACTTTGCCCTGAAAAGGGGAGCCAAAGAACATTTGTGTAAGTGATAGCTTGGATGGACTTAACCCCCTGCCAATTTGTAGTCCAAACGCAATAATAACATCCTTTCCCTGTTATTTCTATATTAGCATTAGAACATCCCAAGAATATTCTTAAAGCCACCTCTAGAACAATTCAGTAGGAGCATTACTAACCTTTAAGCAAAATTCTGTGTTGCCCAAAACACTCTGAAGTAACATTTTACCACCATCTTTCTCTACAAGAGCAATGGGGGCGATTATAATTCAATTACAGACGAAGGCAGGATGGGTACAAGGGACATTCTTTTTTGTCTCTTCTAGGAGAAATCACATCTGGCTGTGGAGGCCTTGTACAAATGAGGGAGAATTGCATCTGCGTGTTACTCGCTTTTGTTTTCTTCACCACCACCACACTGAGCAGCCGCTGACTCGTTGTGCTCTACATGGCAGGCAGAACTTTCTCTTTCCATCACATTTCCTAAAAATCCCCAAATAGAGTCAGTCTGGTGTGCTGGCAGGCTAGCTCTGAATATCTGCTTTCCCGTGTTGTCAATGAACAATGACGTGGGTCTTGAGTTTGTTGAAAAAGGCTCCACCTTGAGAGCGCACAGTCCTGAGAGCTCGGTGCCAGCCCGCCCAGCCCTCAGTGCAGGGAAGCCCCCATGGGACGGTCCTTGTTCCAAGTGCTCCTACACGGGCCCAACAGCCACGGCTGCACATGGGTTTGTACTCCTGCTACCACTGAGCTGCTTCAGAGGATTTGGCTTCTTGCACCTTTTTTCATGAAGTAATATTACACCTGTAGACTGTGGTTTTTTACCTGTTTCTTCACTGCATACCTACCCCTTCAAGCAAAATTATTCTCTCTGTGGTCTCATGGGCATCGTTAGAAACACACCAGACTGATGTGGTCCTTTCTAAGGCCCCTGGAAGCCCAGTGCCCTCCTGGGCTGCAGGATGTGCTGTCTGGGCTGGCTGATGCAGGTGCAGAGCACACAGGGTAACCCACACTCAGCTGCCAGAAAGAGAAAAGCATTGCCCAAAGGTACCTGCAGAATTCTGATACCTGGAAAAACAAACTGGTTGCTGGAAAAAAGTTGGTCACCTTGGAACACTTCATGTTTTGTTGTTAAAAGGGATAATAGCCCATATATCAATAAACCATTTTAAAAACCAAAGAGGCCCGAAAATACTTTTCTGAAAACATTGGCTCCAGCACAGCCAGTTCAGTAAATAATCGGATTTGAGGATGCAACTTCTATTCCCTGAGGACCGCAGGGGATGTGAAGCATTTATCCAGTGACCTCACACACACTAATCTGTGGATAAAGAACACCATGAGAATGAAATCAGGACTTTGCTGCCACAGAAGAATGGGAACAGCATTTTGGAGAAAAGCCACAGAAACCTCTCGCACACAAAAGGAAAGGTGTTCTGCTTAGAACAGAAGTCCTTGTCTGTGCTCAGGGGGCAGCTCTCACAGGGCTGAGATAATTCTCACTGTATTTTTTGACAGTGAATTCACCAAGATGTGATCAAGTTTAGTAATAATTTCTCCAGAATTTATGAAATTCTTAAGTGCAGAAGACTGCTGAACAACATGTTCTAGCAAGAAAGAAATTGTCCCAGTCCTTCCAGCAGGAGTTGAACTGCTCCTTTTCCACCATTTGTGATAAACACTTTACATTTCCCTCATGCCAGTCAGACAATGCCTGTATGCGAATGATGCCCAGGACAATCTCCCCTTCCAAGGGAGAAGCAGAAATGCTGGATTCCCACCAGAAAAGCTCCTCAGCTCCACTCTGCTGGGCAGAAAAGAGAGTTACACTCTCCAAGGAAAATATGCACAATTTCCAACCTAGTTCAGAGCAGCAGAAGACCCTCTGGGACATTCTCTGCAGCAAAGCCTTTTAATGTGTATTCCCTGCCAGAAAACACACACATCCACCCAGTGCCAGCTGTACCAACAGCACAGTTCTGCAGACAGAAATGAGACCAAATGAGGGCAAGCACTGGTGGCTTTCAGGGAGGAAAATGATAGGATGTTCTTTCTGTAACAGAAACAACTTCCTTAGTATTCTTTTCAACCAGAGTAAAATAAGAGTGAGAAAAATCCTCTGTTTCTAATGACTCTCAACACAGCTGTGAGACACATTCATTTGTGAGGCAATCTTTGTAGAAACATGTGCTTTAAAGCATGCAGGAGACAGTCAACCTTTAAAGAGAGAACAGTTCACAACCTTAACACAGCAGAACTGGTGATCTGCCTGTAATAATGACAAACCTTTCTTTGCTGGCTCTTAACAACCAAAGAAAGCTAATTACAGGGATGACTGATTCTTTCGTTTCCGTGCTTAAATATCTAACTGAAGAATCAGGCTGCCAACCAAGGAAGAAAGCACAACGTCAGGTCCATACAAACACTATCAGGTATGGCAGGGTATTACAGAAAGCAAGATTTTTATTATCACCTTCTTAGTTCTTGTGAATTTGCATCGAATTCAACTATGCCAGTGGCAGGTGACAAAAAGACCCTGATCAATTCAAAGAAACCCGTTAAGGACTGGACCTTAAGATATCATTGTAAAGTACCAGCAACAATTTTTTGCAGTAGTTACTTTAAATTTAACTTCAAATGTTGTCATTGTATGTTTTGATATCAAAGTTATCGTTGGCTTCCTTCATTACTGAAATAGTGTGTATATATATATTTATATATGTAGTCAAGCCACACATAGCTATTTGAGTTATCTTGTTAAATACATGCCTCTCAAACCTAATGTAAAATACAAAAAAAACCACTGGACTAAGAGAAATACATTAATCATACACAACTACAAATTTTCTCTTCCTTAATGCCACGAAGGAGTACAGGGGAGCAGCAATACTCCTACTTGTAGTATATGAACATGTGTAAAACACAAAGAACAAGTACCTGGCAAAAATATTTGAATACCTCTGAATTAAATAAAATCTTTCTCTTTATTGGCTTTAACAGCAAAAGAGATCTACCTAATTCAAACTCAGGCTTTTTGGTTTTTTATAAGTGAAAAGATTATTTTTTTTTAAAAAGCCAAATCAGTACCATTAGTATTGGAAGCCCTGGATTAGAACTCTGCCTGTGCTTCTGCCTTTGCCTGGGTGCAATCAGGAAGTTTCAGACTCTGTCTTCCTCAAGTGGTTGACAAGAGAGCTGTGCTGACTTCCTCAGGAGAAAGAAAAGAAACCAAACACAAGGCTCTGAACACAAACACCCGTGAGAGAGGCAGGAAGGAAGAAATACAAGAAAACAAGCTTCCCACTCTCTGTGTATCTCTTGTAATTTCACTTCAGCTATTTTTGCTTTCACATCCAGCCCTGTGACTTCTCCCTGAGGCTTTCCAGGGAACCCCATCCATCCAATTTGGTTTTCCTGCCTTAGGACCAAACACAGCTGGGATAAGGCATCACCTGTACTTCCTCTTGAGTCAGTGCATAGTGTGTACAGAACAATTCTTTATTAATTTTCATCAAAAATAGAGGGGATGGCCTTCAGAATAGACTTGTCTTGCCATGAGATCCTGAACTGGGATGAAGCACAACCACAGTCTCCACTGAATTCACAGTGATGACAACCTAGGCAAAGGCTTTTTTACTCTGCAGGGCACAACCCTGTGACACCTGAAGTCTCAGGGAGTATTTTAAACCTTGTTCTCTCAGACTTCTCCTGTGCTGTATGAAGCTTTGCATAGAGAAAGTTGACGGAAGAAAAAAAGTACAGCAATCCATCTTTTGAGAATGGACAGGGGAAAACTTCAGTCTTGTTTCATATTAATTGAGTCGCTGCATTTGAGAACAACACGGTTTCGCGCACTGCACACACCAAAAACTTCTCAAAACAGTTTCATTTAGTTATCACACTACCACAGCACAGCCCCTCACACCTTATGACTGAGTTCCAGGGAAAGTCTTACAAACTAATTTCAGTGTGTGATTGCAGAAATTGTAGTCTGTTAGATCTACAGAGCCTAGTGGTCCATGAAAATCGGTGATCCCAAATTAAAACGAGAAAGTATGGACTAAAACTGCGCCCTAAACTAACAGTGTGCAAATCACAGGACACTACAAATTATTTTCCACTGATGGAACAAGGCACCCAAGTTTCTGAGTCAGAAGCACAAACTCATCAAAGAAAGGTAGGTTTTCAATCTGGCACCTTAGAAGTAACTAAAGAGTGCCCTAAAATCTAATATGACACAATAGACACCAACTAAAGAGACTACAAATGTTCTTCTGCAGCAAACTCCTACTTTTAACGATCATGAAGTTATAAAATCTGCAGCGTTCTGCTGCTTATGCTGCAGCATCAAATCTCTACTTGGTCTCCAGGTGATGTTAATGAAGAGAATGTATTCTCATACTATTAAGCTCAATTTGAAAGAAATCCCAGGATTGCTGTAAACCATATCAATTTTTAGTTCTTCCACTGTTCCTTACTCCTATCAAAACCAAGGAAAAGAAATAGCCCATCCACAGGAGCCAGAGGAGAAAAACCCCACAGGCAGTCAGCCTCATCTCGATGGACAGAAGTGAAAATTAATGGAGAAAAACCAATCAAACAGCAGGCCATTAAAAAAAGAATAATAAACCAAGGTCTACAGAAAATGAGTCACCCAGAAAAACCAAATCCCTTGAAGGAGAACCACTGGGATGGAATCTGGGTAGTGGCTGACTGCAGCCAGCAAGAGGCAAAGGGCCTCGGTTGTGTTGGGAATGTGTTTCCAGCCTACAGCCGTCCAGAGGATCTTTGGAAATCTTTAGAGTTGATGTGTAACGGGATAGACAAAGAACAAATTGTTTTGGTGACCCTGTTCACTTCTAGTACAAGAGTTCAGGCTTCCTTAGAGGTTAATAACAAATGGGATATTCTAGATGTGACATTTTATACAGAAATATTTTTAGCTTAAAAAAAACCAGCGTTGCTTGAAGCGTGTTGTTAAAAAGAAAAGAAAATCCATCCACATTTTTGTAAGCTAAACCAGCAGCAATGAAATTAAACAAAGTGGTGACCGCAGTCAGTTATTTCAGAGCATGGTGCCCAGGGAAAGGATTGCCCCTTTCAGTGCTAATGGACTGACCACGCAGGCACACGGACATTCTGGCAGGTGAAAAATAAAAAGGCTTTGTATGTTAAGCATTCCATTTAGGAATATTTTACACACACATGTATAACCTCAGGTGGTAAACAAGCTGGTTCACATTTCCTGCTGGTAACGTAAAAGCTTTTCCTATTTAGACAAATTATACTGTGCAGAAATTAAGGCTTCAAAAAGAGAAGAGAGCCATAGGGTGACAGCAGTGCTTTTCCTCAAGGACAGAGCCATCCGTCCTAGTCAGGTCACCTAAAGATACACACCAACTACACATGGGGGAAATGATTTTATTTCTTTCTTCACTACTGTCCCCAAAACCCCAGAAAAGGCCAGAGGTGCCATCACTCGTGTACGTCTGCATGGCTGTGCACCCCCACACCCCTGCGTACAGACTCCTAAATGAACTGAATGAAACACAGAAGGAAAGAACGTAGAGAAGTAACCAGGTTTGAGTTAGGTCTTTGAGAACAAAGTGAATCAATCAGGGGCCTTCACCAAAAGTAGGCAGGTCTACAGAGTCCTACAGAAAGAGAATACCACCAATATGAAGTACCATGTACACGGTCCCTCAGTAAGATCAGGTTCATGTCCTGCTTCCCGCTCTCTGGGACTCTGAAAAACTCCAGGGACCAAACCCCAAATGTGGGCACACAGAGCATTGCTCCCAGCAATGAGAGGCTCCAAGGTTCCTGGTGATGGTGAGCTGGACAGGTACATCCTTCAGGCAGTACGGGACTCCATCCCGGAAGGTCAAACTCAAGCAGGAAAGATGCAGAGCTTCCTCATACCTCAGCCTAAGACAGTGGAATGCTCCTGCAGAGGAGTTTATTGAGTGCAAATTTCCCTGCTAAATGTGAATGGATTTCTGCAATCCACATGAGTCAGAGACAGGAATGGAAAGCAGATTTACTCTGGAACAACAGGAGTTAGACTGAGACACCTTCCAGTTTGCACGAGCCACCCACCCATCTCTCCACCAGGAATATCTGAGGAAGAAGGGAAAACCATGGATTTCCCCCCAGTTCCCAGGCAATGTTATTACACTACACTGACTCAGGGGAAGCTACAGCTTCTCTACGCATCTCACATGCACGGTTGGAAAGCCCTGGAAAGCTATTAAGCACCAGGAGAAGAGCACAGACTGACAGAAATTAAATTCCTTCTTTTTTTTTTTCAAGTCAGCAAACACCTCCTCCACTGGGCAAATAATATTCCTTCGACAACCCATCTGAACAGTTAATATCCAGCCTGGCTTCATGTGGTCCATCCTGCCTAAATTCCTCTTGCCCTGGGGAGTCTATTTCCAGAGTAAAGAAGCTTTTTCTCCTCAGAATTGGATTTCCTTCCTGCAACGCAGCTTCTCAGTCTCCACCTTCCAGAGCTTCCCAGACTAATTAAGGGGACAACCTTAAGATTTCAAAAGACGAAATGCAGACTTGGGTGTTGAGCTGTATGCTACTGAATTTCCCGGGTTCCACAAAGGGGCTGTGGGTAGCTCTGGTGGGTGGGCTACTGCATTCAAGGAGAATCTCGGCTCCCAGTTCAAAATCTTTCAGGATAATTTTTTTCTGGAGTAGGCACAGTTCCTAGAGAGCCACAGGGGAAAGTCTTGTGGGATTTCCAGGTGTTCAGCAGTCCTTTTCCAGACAGACAGCATCTTGTTTACCTGACAGCAGTGGAGGTAACATCTGTGCTGTGCTATGTGTCTCCAGTTGCCCTTCTCAAGCTGTTGCAGGTGTCTCATTCTGATAATACAGACATTTGTTCATGCTTTTTTAACACAGAGAAAGAGGAAGGTCTCTACTGAGGCTGCCTGACATGCAGAAAGTTTTCTTTTCAGTACTTCAATTAGAACACATTTTAAAATTTCAGTCTGTAACACATCAGACTGTCACAATAAAGTGACTGACTGTCACTTCTATTTAATATATTCCCCAAAGAAGAGACTTAAAGTCAAGGGGTAAATAACAAGGCAAATACAAAAGTAACCAGAAAGGCAGGCAGTGCTGCTAATTCTGAGAAATCTGGAGGCCATGGAGAACCTCCCTGGGTATTTTACCATGGGTGGAAGATCCTTGGGTAAATGGCCCACCAAAGGAGATATTCAGCTCTCTGATGAGACGGATACATACCCTGCCTGGAACGCTGGGAAACCATGTGGGGCTTTGTGTCTTCCCTCCTGATTTTATAACGTTGCAATGAAGAACCTTCCATGATTTTGTTGAAACTTTTATCTCCCACAAAAGGTAGATCAAGGAATGCCTTATGCTTAACCAAACAGGGAAAACTGCAATGACACAAAAGCAGTTGAAATGTTTAAAACATTATTAGCAAGTTGATTTTATCACAAAACTCATGAAAATACAGAAAGCTGGTGGTTCTTGGAGATGAGTTACTATAGAAAAAAAACCTCTGGCTTTTTTGCAAAGGTATTCAGAGTAAAGTCTCTAATTCTTTCCTTATCTCTGCTCTGTGGCTGGAGGAATGGCCATGCAATTGTTAGAAAAAGAAAAGGATGTTGGTGGAGCACATTTCACACACAGAGGATTTTTTCTGAGCTATACTTTTCTGCACACCAGAAAAATAGCTCTCTTGACTTGAGGGCACTTGATCCTACTTGTCCCAAATATCATGACGTGGTGCCCAGTGCCAGAATTTTGATTTGTAAGTAAGGGACTTTTCTCTCATTCCCATTCAGACTTAAAAAATGATGGAAAATTTGTTTCATTGCTGAAATGTCAAGAAGATGTGAAACACGGTGCAGAGGCTTTTTGATGCCTAATTAGGGATAACCTAAACAGGTTCTTTTTGTGAGTTCTCTGAAGCGACTGTAGAATCACACATCTGATAAATACAAGCATGAAACTATGCAATAATAAACAAGAAGACAAGACAGTACATCAGAAGACCAAAAAAATCTTAACAAGTAGTGACTGTGGTACTGCTGTAATCAAAATTTGGTGGAGGTGGTCTTGCAATTGGAATGCTGGAGTGGGTGGCTAATTCAGAACGACCACCAAAGAAACAGTGACCAGAAGTAGAATTGATGTCCCAGACAGAGGGGGTCACAGGCAGGAACAGCTGCTGAAGATCCAAGAGAAAGCCTTCTGCAGCCAGGAGAGGCCAGAGGCCAGGCCATGGGCACAGCCAAGCACCTGCTCCACAGGGAGGCTTTGTTTCAGACACTGAAAGGTGAAGGGATTGGCAGCAAAAGCTTTGGAATAAAAATTAATTTCAAGGCAGCCTCCTGACTGTATTCCAGTCTGTCAGAGCTGGACAGGGAGGGCCTGCACAGCTCTCTTTAATATGTGAATGTTCCTGAAGAAAAAAAAGTTAAATTAAGTGTGCATATTTGCTTAGGAATTTGGATTAATATACATTACTGATTTACTGCTCTTTGCAGCTTAAAGTAATTGTAATGTCTCTAAAAGTTTGAAACAAAATTCTGTGTGCTGAATGACTTATGCAAATATTGTAATAGAATTTGGTTTCTATGCTACTCAAACATAACAGAAGAAACCAGTTAATACTGCTACTCCTGTCAACACTTCTATTCTTCAAAAGAACCAATACAAAAGCATTCCCAGTTAAGCAACCTGGTGTCCCAGGATCACCATCTCTCCTGAAGGATTAGGAGTACATCACATTGAGAGAAAATACCCTTTCACTGACCTCAATCACAGAGTTATGGACATTTTCCACTACTCCAGCAACACATTAATCACAGGTTCCAGCCCTAAATTTCTTGGCCATTTCTGAGATGAAAGGCAAAAAGCACAGTTAATGCTGTTGGATGTGTTGAGTGTTCAGCTACCTATGTGAATTTCCATCAAAAACAGTGGAAATGGGGAAAGTTAAGAGGAAAGGAGTAGTTGGAGAAGCAAAGCCAGGAAGCGCAATGCACCTGATATCCCCACTCAGACATAACAGGGACTCACAGGCAGAGAATCACAAGGAATCATACGGGACACAGAAATGGGTGGGCAGCTCTGTTAGAATCATTTACCTTATACACAAGGATCAGTGTGGGAAAAAGTAAAAAATATATTTATGGGTGAAGTGGCAGAGGAGCAGCAAATCCTGTGAACAAGGGGGAACCCAAGTGAAAGTGGGAGAACTTACATTTAAGTGAAAGTTTACAGAGAATTTTGTGTAAGGAGAAATTACTCTTATAGCTTCACGCATCTCTCGGGAACGAGAGAAGACAAGAGCTAAAAGCCAGGTTGGATGGGGCCTGGAGCAACCTGGAAGGGTGGAAGGTGAGGGTGTCCCCGCCCATGGCAGGGGGTTGGATTTAGATGTTCTTTAAGGTCCCTCCCAACCCAAACTATTCTGTGATTCGGTACAGGGGTTGGAGCCAAGATGATGATGTTCATACACTGAGGAAGAGAATGTACTGAAGAGTCCTGCAGAAGTCAATGCTGAGAACCCAGCTGAGTTTGGATGAAAGAAAGAAGGACAATTCCAGCACACCGGTACTACCCCATTCTCCTGTGTGGGAGAGGGAGGAAAGGTGATAAAATAATGACTGTGCTGGAGGCAAGAGTGACTGGAAAGGTCAGTGAGTGCCACCTGCAGAGAGAGGCACTTGGAGATGAAAGCAGCAGCATTTCAGGAAGATTTTGCCTGGTTTAATGATGTAATTTTTAGCTCCTAATCATTATTTAAATTAGGATAATTTTCAATATCTCCAGCAGGTTAACCCCAGAGCAACTGAGACTTCCACTCCTCAGTTTCTTTGCCTCTGCCTTCCTGTCCTCTCTCCTGCTTTTCTGTTGCCCTTTAGTTTCTCTCTTGTGCCTCACTTCCCTCCATCGACTTCCATACAATCCAGTCAAAACAACACCACCACAGCCTCTGGGCCAGAAGGCAGCACATCAGCTTCCAAACCTATTCAATTTTTATTGAATTCTAGAAAACTGCTAGCTGTCAAGTTTGCCCTCATTAGAGGGACCTTACCCCAGCATCCTCCTGAGTGCTGCAAACATCCTGCAAAGAGTTCCCCAAAGGAGCCCTGTTCTGAAACACTCTGTTCTGCAGTAGGAGAGGAAATGGAGAGATTTACAACAGCCATAAACACATCTTTAAAAGGCCATTTCACATGTGACCTGTGACAGTTCAGAAAGACTTGCTATGCCTGTAGTGCTGGGTCCAGGAAAATAAATTGGTCTCGTTTGTGGATGAAGCAGTAGGTGGCATGTACAAAAACATAAAGAATCTCTAAAGGATGAGAGTCTAGTAAATTGGGTAAATACAGGGTTGGGTGTGGGAGCTCATGGCTTAAATAAATGCCGAGACACCCTGGACGAACAGAACAACCCACATCTGGAAACAGATGTGTTTGCTTAACAAAATATCAATGCTGTAAAATGCCTTGAAAATTTATTGATTTTTTTGCAGAAAACATCAAGCAATAATATCCAAATTCTCTGTTTTCCTTTGGATTTCATAATGACAGATGAACTTTCTGTGTGCTTTAGCAAGTGAAAATGGATAAAACACTTTCTTGTGCAAACCACATGAATTTATCTCTGCACTCAGTCTGAAGTAACGCCAACCCTGTAGAAATAGAACAAAATATCAAGAGAGTTAAATTTTTTTTAAGAGTACATTTTTGCTGTGGACAATAAATATGGAGACTGAACCGCATACGAGGTTTCTTTCCTAGACTTAGAAAATTGCATTCTGTAGCTTCATGGCTGCCAGCTCACAAGGGAGGACAGATGGAAAAACCCACAGTGCTCGCTCCCTGCCCAACCCAACACCTCAGCAGGATGAAGGACAACTGAAAGGCTGGGAAACAATGTTAAACTAAGAGTGGACTCAAAGTGCAACTGTAATAAACCATGAAGACATGCTGCCCCATACTACAGAATTCTCTTTATTCCCTTCGAAAGGATGACTAATATTTACTTAATTTACAGTTAAGAAGTTAGGTTAGTTATGAAGTGAAGGAAAAGGATGACTTCAGCCACCATCATAGTTTAACTCCAGTCACCAATCCCCTCACAGCCACTCACTCCTTTTCCCAGGAGAGCAGGGCCTCATCCCATGTAATGGTGACTGGGGAAGACAACCAGTATTGCTTAAAACATCCCCCCTTTCTCCTGTCCCCCCACTTTGCATCCTGAGCACGATGTCACATGGACTGGACCATCTCTTGGGTCTGTTGGGGTCACCTGTCCCAGACATGTCCCCTCCCAGCCCCTCCCCAGCATGGCCAGGCAAGGCACAGGAGAGGCCTTGGCTCTGTGCAAGCCCAGCAAGAACAGAAACATCTCTGTGGTATCAGCCCTGTGCTCAGCACAGACCCAAACACTGCCCCGCACCAGCCCCTGCGAAGAAAAGAAACCCTACCCCAGACAAAACCAGCACAGGCAGATAGCTGGAAAACAAGTGACTTCTTCTGGATTTGCTGTCCCTCCAACGGGAACACCGAGTGTGACATGTGGTTGTCTTCGGCTGCGAGATCCCCTTCACCTCTGCAAACCAGGGAACCCCAGTATGAAAATCCTTCCTCATCTTTCAACTGGATCCTACTTCTGTGATCACAGACAGTTGTAAAGCTCACAGAAATACAAGCCATGGATTTCCAGTGCCTGGGTAAGACAGAGGATAAGCGCTTTTACAGTCTTTTGATAGCTAACACCACTTCCCCACCCTAGCTGAAACTACTGACTCAAAATAACCTTTTGAAAGTGCCTAAAGAGCATGGCAGGATTCTGACACATCAGCTCTGTGGCCAGAGGAGTCTCTGCTGCCCAGTAAGGGTCAAAACCAGCTCACATACTGCTCAAGCTTATTTAAAGAATGATAAGATGTGATGAGAATGAATTTGGAAGCCGTGGAATTCCCAGGGCTCACCTCAACAGCAAGGGCCTCTCCACAAGGACTTTCTCCTGGGAGGAAGCAATCCTTGTAGCTGGGACACCTTCAGGATGTTAGGACTCAGGCAGTGGAACTCTGAATAAAGCAACAATTACTGAAGATTGAAGAGCATTATTTTGCATATAAGCCAACCACAAAAATCTCATCACCTCATTGAAACTCTTATAAACCTACCTGTCATTTCTCTTTAGAATATTTAGGAGAGTATTTCAGATGACCCTACGTCTTCTACTTGCCCAGACAGTCACCAGTTAGAGAGAATTCCTGGGCTAAAGTAAATTTGTCTACCATCATGCTGCTAAACTAATCCTCTAAGCATTTTATAAATATGAAAAAATTAAAGCAATCCGTTGACATAGTTTTGGAAAGCAATCAGAAAAGGCATGAGGCTGGTAAATTTTTCCTTGTGGTTTGGTTACTAAAGAATATAAAATATAAAGCTCCAAATCTTATCTTTTGTGGTCACAGACCATTGCAATAAATGTATGTTTTTCTTACATCTTCCATCTCTTTCAGAGACAGCTTCAGTTCTTTCTGTACCCTCCCCATCTCCAAACCTTTAGATTCTATAATTTAGATAGCCATTACATTTTTAAAAGACATATTTACTCTTAAAATAGTGTAAGAAAATGTTTGTTATTGTCTGTCAAAAGAAATGCAAGTTAGTTATATTTTTTTCTTCTCCTTTAAATCAATTCACTAAAAGGCTGATATTCTTAGTAGCAGTTCTTGGTAAGAACTTAATAGTTCTGTTGCTGTATCTCTACACGAAAAAATGAATTGTTTAAACCCTTCCTTGTAGTAGATTATCAAGACAACTGGTTTCCATGTCTTTGCATTTCCAAGAGTTTCCAAATCCATTTTTCCACTAAAAGAAAAAAATACAAGTGTAAGAGGGAAAGTGAGAGAGCAGGTAAATACTTCAGAGCTCAGCTGCACTGCAAAATTGAGTTCCCCACAGTACAGGTTTTGTTCTCCATATTCTTCAAGGGGGAACTGAAATTTGTGTTTGTCAGTCTCTGAGATCCGTAGCTGTCAGGGAAAGGGGAGGAAATTCACTTACCTGGGTATGGAAGCCGGTTTGTACAGACAGACAAAGCTTGCAGCCTGTTTTTCCAGCCAGGGTCTGTCCAGAGCTAACAGCACCTCAGCTTTGACCCAACCCAGCTCTGGCTGCATTTCAAACCCACATTGGACAATTTCCATCCTCAGACAGAGCCCAGCTCCCCTGCCGTGCATCCCCTGCCTTGTGTCACCCCCGTGCAGTCACAGCCACAAACACTGTCCTCTGCCAAGGCAGGGACAACGGGGACAGGGAGTCACAGCACTGCCTCCCCTCCTGGGAAGCCGGGCTCAAACAGCAGCAGCCTCGGGGGGACTGTTTAAGGCTCTGTTTCGCAACTCACAAAGATGCCTCAAAGAAAAAAACCCCAGAGATACAAGACCTGGACTTAGCATGTCAGGAAAAGCACGGGCAGAGCACCCCTGGGACAAGCCCCAGAGGCTGTGTGTGACACACCAGGGTTATCAGTCACTCCACTTCATTCACGCTCTAAATAAACCCCATAGTTGTCTTTAATGGGTTAAAACATGAAAAAAGCTCCAATAGATAAAGAATAGCTCTTTCATGTGCCAGCTCAGATAATAATTCTTTTCAAAATCTGAAATGTCATTTACGTCCTGGATGAAGTAACTTTTAATGTATTGCATTTAGAACAATCCCTTCACTGTACTACCTTGCAGCTCACAATATCGTCTGCATTTTCTTTATTTAGTAAATTTTGATGAGTTTTCCACAGCCCTCCCTCGAACCCACAAAAAACCCTGAGATAGGGAGCCCATGTGCAAAATGTCCATCAGTTGAAAAGAAAAAAATTAGCAATACATATTTATACTTCTGCTGTGGTTTCAGTACAGATCATATTAAATACCAACAGATTCCACATTTCTAAATGTAACAGGAAAGCCACATTAAACTTGCAAACTGGAAATGCAGTCCCTCGGCTGCAGCCAACCTTTCAGAACGTGGGAAGGACTTCCAGGAGACAGATGCAGCAGAGACTTTGACCTGTGAGTTTCTCTGCCGGAAAGAAGGGATGCAATAGCTGAAAAAAAGTAATTGAAACTTTGGAAATATTTGACAAAAAAATAAATCCTTCATGGGGAAATTGTTTTTCTCTCTGTGAAAAACACAAACTGTTCAGAACACCAGTGATCATATAAGCCTGTCACTGGATAAACTCTCATCTCAGGCAGGATGATGAATTCCTGTCTTGCTCATCTTTCAGCTGCTTCTTGGTAAACAATCTGAGATTCCAGCTCCTGAAAGCCCGAGCAGGAGGAATCAGGGGTGGCTCTTAGATCCCCGCTGAGCCCTCACCCCTGTGGACTGTGCCCAGGGCGTGTCCCCCACAAAGTCCAGGCATCCCCTGATGTTTTGTCACAGCCTTGGCTATTGCTGGCCATTCCCTTGTCACCAACCCAGCCACGTCCCTTGAGGTAATAAATTTATTGTGGCAGAAAAGGAGCAAAGAAACCTTTCAAGCAAATTCTTTCATTTTTTTATTAATAGAAGCAGAGCCATGTCTACTGTTATATTTAATTAAAACATCACTTTGCCAGGGCTTCCTTCGCAACTTTAGGACAGAACAATACAACCCCTTTTTAATAAAGCTGAAAGAGTGACAGTGCAGAGAAGTGCCTAGAAAAGAGGGTCTGTTGGCAAAGGAGTGAAAAGTAGGAGCAAAAGAGGCATAAAATACACTGAGGTTATAAGAAATGAGAAGGGGATTTATTATTACCGTATGACAAACAGAGCCTATATTTATTCAAATCTGATTTGAGTCGGTCACTCCCCCTGGGACAAGACAGACACATATTTAATTTCAGCTTTTTAGAGCCTGTGTCTTCTCCCACTCTGTTCTGCTGAGGCAAAGCTCAGTAATCTACAGATGAGTAGCTCACTGTCTTTCCTTGGAATACTTAGGTTGGTTATCAGGGAAAGGTTCTTCCCCCAGAGGGTGCTGGGCACTGCCCAGGTTCCCCAGGGAATGGGCACGGCCCCGAGGCTGCCAGAGCTCCAGGAGCGTTTGGACAGCGCTGCCAGGGATGCCCAGGGTGGGGTTGTTGGGGTGTCCTGGGCAAGGCCAGGGGTTGGATCAACGATCCCTGTGGATCCCTTCCTGCTCAGGATATTCGGTGATTCAGTGATCACAAAAGTTCTCGTGGTAGGGAACAACAACACGTAACTGAACCCCACATCCTTCTCCCCATCCCACCAGCAGCAGGACAGCCAATACCTACAGACCACCCGAGCACCTGCGAAGCCACAGAAATCATTCTGGTTTAACACAAGGTACCTTGCAGTAAGATATTTGTGGGGAATGCAAAAGCGGGCACAGCTCCGATAGCCTAAAATACAGCACTGCTACACTGACAATCAATAGCCCAGCAGAAATCCTGTGCAACAGCCTGGGGAGGAGGGGTGCTGCCATGGGCTCTGCATTCCCATGTGGATATCCACACCTTGGCTGGGAAAGCAGGAATCAACCACAGAGCTGCATCTTACTCAAACATTTTGTTTCCTATGCTGGAATCCAGCTGCCTGTGTGATTGGCCTCCTCCAGCCCTGGAGACAGAGCGAGGACCGCTCATGGGAGTGACTTGCAAAGGAGCCAAGAAAATCCTACACTTGGAATGCTTTGCTCCATCAAATCAAAGCCCACTCAAAAAATAAGTGACCAGTCGCTCTGGGAGACCAGGTGGAGCTTCGGCACACAATGGGGGCGAAATGAAAAGCTTGAAGAGAGGTTGTCTTGGCAACATTGTCTGATTCATATTTAAAGATAAAATCACTCTCCAAAGCTAATGTAAAGTGGATGCCAGAGACAAGAAAAAAAATGTAGGCACTCATAACATCTTCATAGCAGAAAGCTCTGCCTTCTGTCAGTTGCCTGAATTATTTTGGGACTGCTTGGTGGGGTTTCCTCTGTTCATTGTAAAACATTCTTTTTATAGCAACTATTAAGGCAAACAAATAAGTCTGGGAAAACACAGCGTAAGCTCCTCCAAGACCCCACGTGAAACAGCACGGTGCCTCAATATCCAAAGTCCCACCTTTCTTCCTGCATGTATTCACTCACAAGCAGACAGCTGTGACACTGCTGCACAGACATGTTCTCACTATCAGTTGGAGCAGGCAACTTGCACAGGTAGGCACCTCATAAAACACAGAGACTGCTAAAGATTTTTCACTTTTTTTTTTAACTGCTCTTTGTACAGCGATTGATTTTAGGGGCCTTAAGTGGTGTGTGATTTCTTCTGCAAGGAATGTCATTAGCCCAGGCTCTGATGAGATGGGCAGGAAAACCCCTGGAACCCTGACAGGAACCTGTCACAGCACAGGACAGAGCGGCAATGCCCTAGTGCTCCCTGCTGCATCCCACCAGGTGTCTGGGCAACCCACCCAGGTGCTGCCGTCCAGCAGTAACCTCTTGGGACAGAAATGCCAATCATCAATCATGTCCAATAAACTGCTTTGTTGCTAAAATGCTCCACCTCTAATTTAATAAGAGTTCTCCCTTAGAAGAATATAGACTCTGCCTGATTTTGCATTCTTTCTGTACTTCTGCCAGGATAATGAGAACAGAGCTAAATTGGAAGGTCCCAGATTATTTGTCTCTCTTTCAAGTAGTTTAACACCTAAAGAGAAGAGAGAGAAAAAAACAAAAGGTAGCAAACCCAACATTTTTCTACATTTCCTTTCTTTGCGTTTTGCTTTAATGGATCATTGCACTCAGCCTAAAATTCCACATGAAATCAATTCCAGCAGGAAATATAAAAAAAGTTCACAAGGTTTTGCTGTGCCCCTTCAATCTCCCATCTCAATTACTTCAGGACTCAGTGAAGCTGGGGGGGTTCCACTTCCAGGGCTCCTCAGCTGCCCCTTTTCTAGCCCACAGCTTGCTCCTGCACAGTGAAGGGCCCAGTGCCTCCTCGTCACCTCTGCTCCCCACTGACCTTCCCCCACCTTGTCCCCAGCTAATAACCACTGAGGGATTATCACTTTCTCCAGGTCATCAGTTCTAAGTACCTTAAGACGTTCCCAACTTTTTGTAACTTGACAGCCTCTGCTATTTCTACCTAATTGCCACTTTCTCCATCCACCCATCTCTCTTCTCCATTATCCTCCTGAACAGCCTCTTGAGGCAACTATGCTGAAGCTGGAAAAATTGAGGTAAATTGGTAGAGAAGATTGATTTAAACACAGGTGATATCTTCATCACATCTTCCAGTCTGTGAATAATAGACATTCCTTAATTCCCCTCCTAATAACCATTTCTCATCGCAGAGAGGCTCGGTGATCCCTCACTCCCAGGCTCAGCTGAGCACTACAGAAATGCCATTTTTCTATCAGCCACTCAGCACACATTCAAAGGAAACCTTTAGAGTAATTTCAGCATTTTGACTTGAATTTCTTTTTTATTAGCCATCTTACTTTCTTCAGTCCTGGCTTGTAGCACTGCTCTGCTCCCAGATGGCACAATCCTTCCCTCACCAAGGACAAGTCTGACACATTTGTGAAGGTAGGATTTTCTTAATGAGAACAAAAAGGTGGCAGAGCAGGAGGATGCAACAATTACATTTAACTGGCTGGCAATAAAGGATGATCCCAAATACCTGCTGTTAATGCAATCTAAGTCTCAGCTACAGCTGAAAAGAAAGGGGAACAAAGAAAAAGTTTAAAAAGGGCAAACCCTGAAAGCTTTACTTGTGCCTAATGCAAATGATAAAATGGACCAGGTAATTATCTATCTTAACATCAGCAAAAATAGGGGATTTGGGGCCAAAGCAGTTCAGCCTTGAAGAAGTGAAAAGACTGGGAAAGTTAAAAATAAAGAATCAGCACCAAAGAAAAGTTCCTTGTGGATATATTTCAGAGCTAACAGTGCTGGTTTTAGCAGCAGGAACATGAAGGCTACCTAGGTGCAAAAAACATTGCAGGTTTTTGTCATATTGCCTCAGGAATGTTAATAATGCATTAAAAAATCACTTACTTACACATTTATGATGTCCTTTACAGAAGGGACAATATCGACCAGTAATTTTCCTCTGTAATTGAGCCAGCAGTGTGCTCCCAGCATGAGGCACTCATCCCCAGTTCCTGCAGGCAGGAAGCAGGGCCACATCCTTTCCTTCTCCTTTACACAAGAGAAAAGTTCTGTGATAGAAAGGATTTGGGACAGGAGTTCCTCGGATGTTCAGATTTTTGATGTTACAGACATGGGCCTAACAGGACCCTCAAAAGAGTTTTAGGAGGATTGGGTTTGTTCAGGCTGGAGAAGAGAAGAATCCAGGGAGACCTTAGAGCCCCTTCCAGTGCCAAAGGAGCTCCAAGAGAGCTGGAGAGGGGCTTGGGACAAGAGATGGAGGGACAGGACACAGGGAATTGCTTCCCAGTGCCAGAGTGCAGGAATGGATGGGATATTGGGAAGGAATTGTTCCTGGGAGGGTGGGCAGGCCCTGGCACAGGGTGCCCAGAGCAGCTGTGGCTGCCCCTGGATCCCTGGCAGTGTCCAAGGCCAGGATGGACATTGGGGCTTGGAGCAGCCTGGGACAGTGGAAGGTGTCCCTGCCTTTTGATACAGGGGCTTTAAGGTCCCTTCTCAATCCAAACCATTTTGGGATTGCCTGATCCAACCTACAAATTAATGGGGCTTCAGTGTCAGTCTCACAAAGCTGCATCTTCAGTTCAGTGCTGTGGTCCAGCTTTGGGGTTCAATGCTCTCCCAGCTGAGCTCAGTAAAACACAGAACTTTCATTCCATTTAGGGTTTTTAAACTTGTTGTGATGAGCAGCTGTTTGCACCTCAGCATGAAAAATATCCAGCTCTGACACTTCCCCCGCAAAGAACTGCTCCATTTCTCCATCCCCCTTCTCCCAGGTCCACTGAGGCAGAACTGCAGCTCCTGCCCTGCCCTGGGTGCTGCCTGTGGGAGCAGTTCCACACAAGTGGATGGCTCAGTTCTCCCCTCTGGCCTCGGCGTCGCTTTCCGGGATGCATGGTGGAGCTCAGATCCAGGGAGGAATCACACTGCATCAGAAGAGAGGGGTTCTGCAGAGAGCTCAGCTTAGGGCAGCACACAGGGGCACGAACTGAAGCGTTGGTAACAAAGCACTAATAGAGAAAAGTTGCTAAACTGATATGACAGGAAATGTTTGTGACTTTCGCAGACTCAGAAGTGAAAGATTGGAATTGTGTTTTAAAAGACCCAGGCCAAAACACACTTACATTTATCTGATAAAAGAGTCCATCATGGAAAAATCTATTTTCTTGACAGAAGCTGCAGTTTTGCAGGGCCATGAGAAAATTCTTCAACCAGCAGCCTCAGAAAACCTTTGAAAACTGATCCCTATTATTGAAGGGCAAATTACTCTGCCAGCAGAGCTTTCCAAGCCCTTCAAGGACAAAAAACCCAAGCATACTCCTGTGATCAAGGATCCAAAACTCAATCCAGTGGGCAAGGTTTATGTACTTTGTACAAAGTGTGACTGTAGACAAGCTTCAGCATTGCTCTCCCCAGTTTCCCCTCGACAAACAGAAATAACCTCATTTAGACTAGACAGGTGAAATGGAGCCCATGCTAAATCCTTCTTTTGAATCCTACAGTAATCACCAACTTTCTCCTTGATTTTGGTGGAGTGGTAACATCAAACTGGTACAAAAGAGCACCTGATCATGCTGGACTCTGCTTGGGCTCTCTGACACTCTGGACAGGGTTAGAGAAAGGACCCAGGGGCAGTGACCAAGTACCCTGGTCACTCCCCATGGCCCATTTGAAACCCCACAGCAATGGGGCATCACGAGGATTAGGAAAAACTTCTGGACTGCATTCGCAGCATTTAAAAGGTCTGGAAATTTTCTTTCCAGAAATAAAGTTATTTAGCTTGTTCAAAATGGGAATTCAATAAATAAATCAAGCAGACAAATGATGGACCAAATTCTAAACCTTGTCAGCCAAATTTTGGTTATAGTACCTTCAAAATATCCTGATAATGCCAACATTCTGTGTATATGTGCAAATTTTCATTATGCAGATCATAAAACGTTCTGTCTCAGTAAGCATATGAAAGGAGAAGTGTCAGCCACCAGCATATCACTGCCTCAGGTGTGTAGTCCCCATTCTTCTGTGAATACCTGGATGGGGTTTAGAACCTGGTTTTCATGCAGTTGGACTGGGGAATCATTGCAGGTCCCTTCCACCTGAATAACTGTGCTCTATTTTAGCTGACTTCTATCTCATGTTCTCTCTTTTCTTCTCCTGAGTGACCACTGCTCTGGAATTTTTAAAAGAAACTCCACATTTGAAACAGATTTTGGATGCAGAAATTGCTCTCAGTTATCCCAGAAGGAACTTACTGAAGAAATGACAAACATCAAACACATCTGCATATGTCCCATATCTGTATTCAGTCCACAAACAGGTAAAAAAATTGGTAAGTAAATCAAACCCACAGCAATATTCTTATCAGTATCTTCAAACAGGAAAAGGAGACTAATGTTCACCTAATTAATTTATTCTGTCTAATGTATCTTAAGCCACGAGTGATGCTTTAGTTTCATTGTGTGCTTGCCTGAACAAAGAATTAATCATCAATATAAAGTATGAAACTCTCAGTTTAAATGTTGTCAAGGCTCCAAGGTTAGCAGGTTATTAAAAGTGAAAATAACTGCAACTGGGCAGATTAAAACACCAGCCTCATTCCCAGTGGAACATCCTTCAAAATATCAGCTGCCTTTGGAACTGAAAGATGCCAGTGTCTATAAAACTTTGCGACAAATTAATACAAGAGATGAACCAGTAGCCTGTCAATGGTTTTAAAAAATATGTAAAACACTGCCCAGAGATATTTTATAAGGAAATTAACAGGACATTTTTTATATACGCCAGCTTCATGATTTTTGGGTGTCTGCTCAGTATAAGTATACAATAAAAAAATAGGATATTTCCACTTTAGCAGACTCGTGAAGCCAAAATGTATGAAAATAAACCTCTGAAATTCTAGCACATTTCTGCCTGATAAATATCATTTGTGAAAGATATTTGTCCAAATACTTTTCATTTTGTAGATATTTTTATGCAATCTATTAAACTAAAATATATTATAGATTGCTTATACTGAATATAACAATTATATCTTGTATATTACCATAATAACAGGGAGAGAGAAAATGGCCTCAATTTGCACCAGGGAAGGTTTAGATTAAATTTGAGGAAAGAAATTTTCTCTAATATCCAAGCTGAGCGTCCCCTGGCCCAGCCTGAGGCCGTTTCCCCTTGTCCTGTCCCTGTTCCCTGGGAGCAGAGCCCGACCCCCCCCGGCTGCCCCCTCCTGTCAGGGAGTTGTGCAGAGCCCCACAAGGTCCCCCCTGAACCTCCTTTTCTCCAGGTTGAACTGACATGTGGGATTGTGGGGCTGTGATGTGTGGGATTGCAGGATTGGTGTGTGGGATTGCAGCACTGTGATGTGTGGGATTGCAGGATTGATGTGTGGGATTGCAGCACTGATGTGTGGGATTGCAAGCACTATAGTTTTAATTTAAGACATTGCTTCCACGAAGTCTCCACTGAAGGTCCTTCCTGTAGCAATTTCTGTTTGTGACATTTGCATGGGAATGTCCATGGGAGAAGCCTTCCTGCACAATTAGGAGAACCAAGGAACAAAACACAGCTTTGCAAAGCAATACTGCACGGACCAAACATTTTCCTGATGTGTTACCCAGCTCAGGCCTAGGTGTGTGTTGTGTTCCTGCTGACCTTCTTCAGCTATTCCCTGCTTCATGCTCCCAGAAGGACATTCAGTAATGTCACAGTCAGCATTTCCAGCCAATGGACTCCCTCCTGCCTAAACAGCAGGGCCCCTGAGCTCCAGCCATATGAGCTTTGGAACAGTAGCCATTTACTGCCAAGTGCAGAAGAAGCAGCTCTCTTCCTAGGGACATTGGACACCCTCTTTTTGTCTTCCTATGCTGCAGGCCTATTTGTCAGTGGCATGGTTATTTTTGATGGTTTTTTATTGATTATGATTTGTATCCCATGTACCTTATCTCGTGTGCAGCAGATGATCAATAATAGTCTTAATAAGGTTATTATTAAGGCTTTCCAGGTGCAGACTCTTTTAGCATTAGAGTATATGAACACAGTAGGGGGAGATGGGGGAGTCAAGAAAAGTCTTCTAGAATAAGGGCCGTGTTCACCTTTGCTCACTTCTGTTCACTTCTGCCCACAAAAAGCACTCTGGGAAAGGTATGGCTGACAGGAAGACAAAAACCGAGTTCTGTAACCAAAAAACAAGTTATGCAACCTGGGCGTGGACACCTCGTGATGGGAATGCCGACCGGTCAGGAGGACGTGTGGACAGCAACACAGGTGGTGGCACGCAGCCAGTGCATGTTTTAGTTCACAAGAATGTTAACAAACATAACTTTAGCCAGAGTATTTTTAGCACAGTATAAAAGCTCAGCATCGTAGCACAGTATGTAAGGCCTTGCACCGTGGCAATAAAGTGATTCTCTTCGGAACAAGCAAGAGGGTCCATGTCTCACTGCTACAGGTGTGGAAGAGACTGCTCAGATTTTCTTGGCTGGAAATATTTTCTCACAGACAGAAAGCAAACCTTGTGGCTCAGCTTTTTATGGCAGCTAAATTTGGAGGCTGTGACACTGTCATTGGCTTTCTGTGCTGAGATGACTCCAATCCTCTCCCAGACAGTCCCTCACTCTGCCTGCACTCTCATCCTTTTCAGCTGAAAATGCAGAAGAAAACTGGCAGTTTTTCCTGACTGCTGGATGACTTTTTATATTTATTGTTATTGACCTTCTCTGCTGCAATATATTTTTGATTAATAAATAAACCTAAAGTTGACAGTAAGTATTAAAATTAATCAAGTAACTAAATAATGGTTATGTATAATCACTTAAAGTAACCATAAGACAACAAAAAAATCACACATTTCTAATAACAACCACCATTACCCTGAAATTCATTGCAGGCCTTCTGTTATAAATTTTGCATTTTAGTAGAATCATGGAATCACAGAATGGTTTGGGTTGGAGGGACCTTAAAGATCATCTTGTTCTACCCTTTTGCCATGGGCAGGGACACCTTCCACTGTCCCAGGCTGCTCCAAGCCCCTATGTCCAACCTGGCCTTGGACACTGCCAGGGATCCAGGGGCAGCCACAGCTTCTCTGGGCACCCTGTTAATGGTGTGAAAAATTACAGAGTGATGCAGTTACCCGAGTACATGACCTGAGTGGCCCTTCCAACCTGAAAAAGGCATAAAACCCTCACAAAAATCAGTTTACAGCCTTGCCCATGGTGGTGCAGTCATTCTTCTGATTTGGCAGTCCAATGGCTGTGTGAAGACTTCAGAATAGCCAGAGGATGAGCTGAAACAGAACATGTTCAGTTTACTTGTAAAAAAGCAAACAGATGCAAGAAGGCAAATGAAAAGAATATTAACTCCATGAATTCAGGCATACCTGTAGAAAAGCCTAGGAGTAAGTACTTCCAGATTAATGTTTCCCTCTTCCTTACACTGAAGGCTCTTTGGTATCACTCTCCCAGTGGTAACACTTTTTCCCCAGTGGTCAGTCGTATTTCCTAGGATATTCTATCCAAATATTTTCTGCTTAGCTCTCCATTCATCAGCTGAGAACCTGGCCCAAAACATCCATCTCCTGGAACTGGAGCTAAGCAGGTTCAAACACACTCACTTCCCAAAACACAGAAGCTCCTGTAATCTCCCTGTATTTTCTCTCCCTTCACTATTCTCTCCAAGCGAGACTTTGCCGCTCAAGCATGGAGGAATAAACATTTGTTTTAGTTGCTCAAACACTACCACTAGAAGAACAAAGAAAATCCAAACACAAACACTCGCCCAAGGCTTCCAGACGTGCATAACACAGAAAATGCTCTCCTGTCTGTGTCAGGCGGGGTGTGGAATGACAAGCCTTTCTTGTATCGCCCAAGTTTAGTGGGCAGGCTGCTCCTGGTTATAGTTAATCATATATTTAGCAACGTTAGCACATGTACTACCAGTGACTGCCTGCCAAGGGAACTGGCATGCAGAATCTAGCTGAGTGTCAGGAGCTATTAACCGAACAATTTGAGACATGGACTATGGAATCGCCCAAAATGTGGGGAAAAAGGAAGGGACAAGGCAGGAATGCAGTGCAGAGAGGGTGCGAGAGCAACATCACTGCCTTCGAAGGGCAATTGTCGGGTAACTCTGTAGCAGCTGCAGGAATGTCGCACACGCTCTGCTAAATACACCCCATTTCAAAGGTAAGCCACAGCCTGGACTCCCACAGAGCTGAACTGGTGACACCAAAGTTCCTAACTGGGGGGAACAGGCAACAAATCTGCCTTTCTTTCCTCCCAGATCCATGGGCTCCTTCATTGCAACACAGCTGCCTCCCTGAGGAGCTCCACACTTTGTAAGGATTCAGCGCATGCCTTTTGCAGGAAAATGGTTCACAATGCGCTGTTGAGACCCTGGAGAGGAAAGATAAAGAGGGGAACAGGGGCGGGGTGGGCGTGAGCACGGCTTGAGGCCTTGTAAGCATTCCTTCTCCCAAGAGACTGACACATGAATGCAAAAACCAATCCTTCTCTCTGCCTTCCCTGTTGTACCCTGACACTACCGAGCTGCTCCAGTCCTCTCCCCTGTGACACTGGCCTGCCAAGCTGGGGAAAATAAACCTCTCTCAGGAGATGCAGGTCACATGTGAGTGGATTTCCTGCAGCTGGAAGCTCTTTGGAACATTTCAGTGTGTGTCCTGTGTCCACCAAAGGATTAGAGTGTTACTACAACCAGAAACCAAGCAGGACCCCTCGCGTACCTGCTCCCTACCTAACAAAGCTTAAATGAAGGCACTGATAGACTTAAAGCACTCAGTGCTGCAGAGAAAAACCTTCACCTTTCAGGCAAAAGTATTTACTGGCAAATTTATTCTACTGCGATCTTCTTCCTTGTACGAATTTCATCAGGCGCAGGATTTGCTCCTAAAGGTCTTTTCCAACCTTATTGATTCCTGAGATTAGAACACACTGAAATTGTAAGTTGTTTAATAATTTAAATGTTTGCGCTCTTTTAAAGAAAATTTATTTTCTGTCACTGAAGAAGGAGCCACAACATTAACAGACCCTGGCTTACACTCGCTTGTGCCAGGAAATGCAGCTTTTGCAACTTTCATTTTGATTAAACTTTTACAGTTTATTTTATGAGAAGTTTCAAATGCATGCATTAGTTATCAAGATTTGTGTTCTGTGTTTGAAAACTCCAATTACGCTTTGTAATTAAAAGCCTTAAGTAACAAATTTTAACCCACAGCTCCATAAAGAGGAACCCAATAAATGTTCCTGGAGCTGCAGGCCTGGACCAGAACAACTGCAATGCCTGTGAGCACAGGTGCTCCTCCCTGTTGAAGCAGGTCAGCTGCTCATGGTTCTGCCTCGTTCCTCCTTCTTATTCTCATTATTGGAATGTAATCCCTGGCTAGAGACACACTGCTTCCCAGGGAGCAGCTTCTGGATCATGTTTCAGGGCCAGGGATCAAATGAACACATCATTAACTTCGGAGAAGGGTGCAGGACAAAGGAAAACTTCATAGAATCCCAGGATGGTTTGGGTTGGAAGGGACTCTCAAACTCATGCCATTCCAGCCCCTGCCATGGGCAGGGACACCTCCCACTGTCCCAGGCTGCTCCAAGCCCCAATGTCCAACCTGGCCTTGGGCACTGCCAGGGATCCAGGGGCAGCCACAGCTGCTCTGGGCACCCTGTGCCAGGGCCTGCCCACCCTCCCAGGGAACAATTCCTTCCCAATATCCCATCCAGCCCTGCCCTCTGGCACTGGGAAGCCACTCCCTGTGTCCTGGCACTCCAGGGCCTTGTAAGTAGTCTCTCTCCACCTTTCTTGTAGGCTCACTTCATGTGCATTCCTTCTTTTCAGGTTTCTCCATCAGTCTCCTCCTATTCCCTCTCCCCCCTCGTCCCCTAAATTCCATACCACCAAATAAGTGCTACTCTCCTCCTGGAACCAGCATGTTCACAGTGTTACCAAAATCCCAGAGCCCAGCTGGACAATTAAGGAATCAGAAAACACTTGCTGACACTTCTTCAGTTTTCAGACTTGTCAAACCTTTTCTACAAGGAATTCCTAGTAAGTTTTGGGTAGGTTTTTTGGGGTTTTGTTTTTTGTTTTTTTAATTGTTCTGTTGTTTTCTTTTTAAGTGGATTGCTGGTTTTTTGGAGCCACTACCAGATCCACTTCTCATTTCCAGTTTACTGCATGGTTGGGTTTTTTTGTTGGACAAGGTTCTGGGCTGCCCATGTCATCTGTAAATAACAACAGCATGCCAAGAACCTCAGCACCAAATCATCTCTGCTGCTAAGATGGAAAGACAGCAGAAAATGAAAACACCAGACACCAGTTCTCTGAGAAGAATATACTAAACTTCAAGCACTGTGTAAATTAAATGTTGTGACTCTTGGTGTCTCCACTAAATACCTACTTACGTGCACACCAGGAGACACAATTTATTCCTAGTTTTAAGCAACTTTCCCTATGCAGCTCACAAAGAAAAGCCTTTCACATTCATAATACAACACAAAGAGATAAATTATTCAACTTAAAAAAATCTGCCATTTCAGAAGAACAGGCCAAAGGATGTCAGAACACATTTGGTGCATTACCAAAGTTCATTAGTGCCGTAGAAATAGGATGCTGGGACTGAATGGCCAACACCAGGTGCTTCTGAGGAGCAGCAAAGGGCTTCCTCAAGGAAGCCAAAAATAAGCCATACTTCCTTTCTTAAACTCTTAAAATTACAATAAGTTTTCAGGTATGTAGTCCAACGTTTGTATGAAACTTCCATTACTCTCTTATATATTATATATATAGCGTAATATGTTATATCCAGTTCAGGCTCACATAAATTATTTACATATTTATGAAGGAACATTTTGCAGAGATGGTGTTTCCATGAAGTGTGTTTGATCCCTCTGATCATGTTGTATATTACGTGGAGAAAACTTCTGATAGTACAGGAATGTTGCCTACAAACCATGGCACTGAAACACTAAGATTCTTTCAAATATTGTGAGCATTTCTGGCTTTGAACTTTTTTGGCTTTGATTAATTTGTAATGTTGTCACACTTCATATGTAATGGGACATTCTGCCTGTAAATAAACAGTCTTTCAAAAAACTCTCACTATAAACAAAAAATCATACTGATCTCTTACTCTCCATGAAGTCTTGAAACAGCTAAAATATGGCCAAAATATGGAAAGAATAAGCAATTCCCTTTTAAAAAGGTGTTAGGTCTCTCATTTTAAATTAATATCTCTACCTCCTGTTACCATGGGAGAAGGAGCAAAGGCAAGGGGCCCCTCTTGGCTTCACAGCAACAAATGGTAAGAGATCTTTTCAGATCTGTTCTTATTTACTGCCTCTCCACAGTGAACAATCAGTCCTTTTGCTCTTTCATAGAAATGTTTTTCCACATCCCTAATCTTTCTTGTTATCCCTCCCTGCTCACCGTGCTTTAACCAGGCAGAAAAAGCTATGAAAAGCTCCAAAACTAAGTGGAATGACTTGGAAGTGCCCATTTTACACTCCGAGAGCAGACACCTGCCCAGCATACAGAGGGATGGTCTTGCTTTCTGGTTCCCCCCTCACAAATGGGTACTTTTAGAGATAATTTAGTTCAGCATTACCAGATAAAGCCCTTTAGCCAGGGCTATAAAAAACATCAGAAAAGATTACTCTAACGATGCCTGAATGTCAAAAATCTGTGGCATCATCCTCAATTTAAGGCAATCAGCGGAAACACCTGCACATGGCATCCTTCGCCTGCACCCCAAAATCTGCCTGGCTGTTCAGAGGAAAAAGGGGAGAAAGCAGGAAAGTTTCTGCCTGCCTGCAAGAAGCCCTGTGATTCTTTCAACCTCAATGTGGTGTCTTTCTGGACAAAATCTTACGAACCAATATGAGGCATTTCTTCCTGCTTTCACACCTGTTTGGTTTTCTTTGCTGCATTTGTGCACACCTGGAAGAACTGCCCTGAACAAGCTGATGCAGGAACATATGAACACTTAGAGAGGTAATGACTGACACGGGTGCATCAGCCTGCAAATGCATCAGTCTGAGGAAAATACAGAGCATTTCCAGTGCCCGTTTGAGGGAATACACAGCAGAATGACATAATCAGAAACAGTATTTCCCAAATGCACAGGTAAGAAAGGAATGGTCTTAAAGGCATCGACCACTGCAGCAGGGGAGGGAGAACAAGTTAACATTTTGAAGAACGAAGAGTTTGTGAGGACTATTTTGCCATAAGGCAGCTTAGGCCGTTTGTGAGATAAGGGCAGCCTCTTGCCTTTGAAAAACCTCCTGCTGATAAAACCAAGAGCAGAAATCAAGGGGCTTAAAAGCACCCTGCAGGGTGTTACTGAGCAGGGACAGGCTTGTGTGTGCCTCAATGCTTCACACAACCCTTGTTGTCATTGGCAGGGACTGAAGAGTGACAAAGTCCCTTAAGCACCCACTTAGATATTTCCAACTAGTACAAAGAATATATTCCAGATTGGCTCTCCAGACACAGTTCCTAATGTTTCAGGAGCCAAACCCAGTGCCCGGAACTGGAAGAAGCTGCAGTCATCCTTAGGTCATAACTTGCATTTTTCAAAATGCCTGCTTGGTTTTTTCCCCCACTCCTCTGCTGCCATTGATTAAAACAAATGGGTGGAAGGAGGCAGACGCTGGATCCTTTGGGACCTGGGCAGGTGATCCAAGCACTTTGTTTCCTGACCATTCAACAAGGCAGTTTCTGTAGCCAAACATAAACACAGAGGTCAAGAACTAATGTGGCTAGGTGCTCCTGAACTTGAGGTTTCACCTGCTCTATGCTGTTGTCCCTCCTGCCTTTTGTTTTGGCAACATAGAATGGTTTGGGTTGGAAGGCACCTTAAAAATCAGCCACACAAACATTTTGGACACCGTCATTGCTAATGAGGCTTCACACTTAATTACATTTTTTCTGCTTTAAGCTTTTCATAGTAATAAATGCTACCATGAGTCTTAAAGAAAAGAAAGAGAACTCTGTATGAACAGTAGCTTCATTTAGACAGAGATTACCCACTCTGAATTTGTAAGTAGATTAGAAGATAAATATTAATAAGATTAGTCTATATGGGGAAATAAGAAGGATCTATGAATAACATTGCCCTGCATAATTGAACACACAGACCTATCACGCCGTTAAGGGAACCTGATTATGTCTGATTTGCAAAACTGGAGAGAGTAAAATAATCAAACTGATTAATAAATGAAGTGGGGCAAAGTTATCTGTTCTTAGCTCCTTGCTCTGTTCCACCAAAGGCTGGCACCCCCAGCACGGACGTGCGCAGCCGCCTCCTCCTCCACTGCAAACATTCCAGCTGCGTTCACCCCAGCTCCGCAAAGACAAAACGCAGCACTGTGGGATAGGCCAGGCTGGAATACAGCAGGAATACTTCAATTCAGGATCTTTCCCACGTGCCTCAGGAGGGTTATGTACAACTGCAGCAGAGCCAGGACAGGCCAGTGCCAATGGCACCCGTCAGTGCAGACATTCCCTGAATCCCACAGGCTCAGGCATTAAGTGACTCCATCCAGGCTAGCAGTAAAACTGACCACCACATATCCCTAGAAACCCAGCAGTGTCTTAAGAGAAGAGGATGTTTATTTTCTTTACAAGGTATTGACTGTTCAAGGAAACAATTAAAGCATGCATGACTACAGCAGCAAGGAAAATCAGAATTTTCCATTATCTTTATAATTAATTTAATTTCCTGAACTTGGTTTGGGATTTTTATTTAATTTACTGACAGGCACAATATTCAGTGATGCAATCTTCATGCTTCTAAAAGCGAAGGAGTTATGCCAGTTACGCCATACTCTTTACCAGAGGCTGTTTATTAAGCATTTCCCTTTCATGGAATTTATTTGCTACATGAAAGCAAATGAAAATGTAAACCTTGAGGGAAGGAAACAAAACAGGTGAGAAAAATGTTACAGTTTCAACTGCCATTAGCAACAGCCTGGAATATGAGCACTAGACACATTTAATTTTTAAAAATTATTATTTATTTATTCATCTTTCTAAGACCCTGCCTACAAAGGTACAAAAGAGATCCTGCTTTGAAAGAAGTCTACTCCAAATGATCCTGTTGTTTGTCTGTAGAAACCCTGTCTGGCTCCTTCCAGGCGGGTACTGAATGAGAGAGATGAGGCCAAGGAGGAAATGGTGCCTTGCTGGGAAGGCAGGTGTGGAATGAGGAAAAGAGCACACGGAGGAACAGCTCAGAGATCCTTTTACAAATGAGACTTTTCACAGAGGACCACAGAGTTCTCAGTGATCTGGGTCCTGGTGGGGCAAGTGGGCTGCTGCACAACCAGTCTGCTCCTGCAGAGGTTACTTAGAATATTTACCAGTAACTTTCTCCTACGGAATTATCCTGGAGACTCTATGGGATTAATATTGGTACTTTTCCCTTGTGCTTTTCATATCAGAAAATTAAATTCATAAAGCACTTCCATTTCATAATTGCTTGGTATCCTAATTTAGCAATCTGCAAACATCTACAAAGGGTACTATAATCTCAGAATATAGCAAATGGGGTTTGAGTATTTTAATAAAAGCCCACTTTGAGCTAAAACCAGGCAGTTTAGAGCCATGCTGGTCCCTTCTCCTGTGCTATGCACTCAACAAGATGCTACAGCTGTTACAGAAAAAAGGAATAGCAGTGACAAACATCTGTGTCTCCTGTTATTGAGGAGTCCTGCAGTGCACTGGTCCTCTAAATTACATGCAGGAGCTGTCTCTACTTTTAGGTAACAGTGTCTGGATTTATAGGTGGTGCTCTGAGGTCACAGGAAACTTTCTCATTGCTTGCTCCAGAATGCTGAAGCTGACTGGGACAGGAGGAGCGAGGCAGGAGGCTGCTCACACCAGTCATGACCCAAACCACAGGCAGGGAGACTGTTGTCTTTTCTTCTCTTCAGTCAAACTAGACAACTTCTTCTCACATTCTGGTAGCATTCTACAAAGTCCTTCAATTAGTCTAACCATCACATAGGAATTAAAGCTCTTTGGGATACACACCACATTTTCTCATTTACTTGGGCTTTGTAAGTGCTGGCTGGACCAGGCTTCGACCTTCATGGTGTTTTTGAATGTCACAGCAGCACAAACAACAGAAAATGACAACAGTCACTGCACAAACACTTAGCATAAATGTAGAGGAATGGCAAAGTGGGACCCAGTTAACCACCAGCACAGATGGGAAAAGCTGCAACTAGTATTGAAAGAGTTCAATGGTTCTGAGGATCCCAGCAGCTGCTGGATTCACAGAAAAAGATGAAAAACCCCAAGCTGAATGGAGCAGGAAAGAGATGCAGCAAGACATTGAAATAGCTTCTCCAGAAACAGGAACAGCAGGGAAAGAATTGCAACACTAATCTGGAGCAATGCCAGCAGTGAAACTGAGGGAAGGTGGATCTCCCTTACTGAAATCGTCATATACAGGCTCCATCATTCTGCCAGCTTTGCTTCTAACGAAAGAAGCTTTCTGTTCTTAATGTTCCTGGGAGAAGCTAAATCATAGATTTCTGGGGATATGACTGCAAAGACTCAGGATAACTCCAAATTTGTTTCAGAACTTCCATGTGTTGTCATGGCCTGGCTGCAGTTTGCAGCAGCAGCTTCACTGGTTTCCCAGGTGTTCAGATTTTATCCAGTGATAGAAGAATCCTGGCTGAGCCCTGAACTGCAATGCCCTGGAAAGCCCCATATCCTTCTGAAGAGGAGATCTGGGTCTAGAGGGCACTGCTCCGAGCCAGACTGCCATGCTATGGAGCACATACAGTCAAGGACAAAAACTGTGCAGGAGCTGCTGCTGCTGCTGCAGTCACACCCAGCACAGAGAAACAGGGTATGGCCAGGGGTGTTTGCCACTCTGCCCAGAGTCTTACAAGGACCTCCTGATGCAGATTGCTCAGGTCTCCGTATATGACATAAACTACGCTTCTCTGTCCCTCACCATTCGGCTGAAATTTTGCTTATTTAAATACATTTATTGTGTGCATAAGGCAAAATCCATTCAGCACCTCTCATTTTGAAGAGTTTGGGACGAAAAAGGAGCCAAGAAATAGAGGAGTGGTCTGCTGGAATCTAGTGAAAAGGAGCAATGATAAAGGCAAAGGACAAGCTGACAGACACTAACACAGTTGTTTTCATGAGTTTATTAAACTAGATGTACTTTTTACAGACAATAACACAAATATTTCATATCGTAGAAAAGAACTTGATAAGGTATCAACTTACCACAAATTACCCACACATGTCTGAGTGCAGTGTCTTCCTAATCATAGACAATAGCTTCCAGCATCAGGGTCAAAAGCCAAGAACCCAGAAACCTGGGGAGTTTTATGCAAGTGCCTGCGCCCAGGTGTGAGCTGGGAGAAGCTTTCCAGGGCCTCTGATCAGCCAGGAGATGCTGAGAGCTCTCAGAGTTTGTTGCCCTCTTGCTAAGAGCCAAAACCAGAAAAGCTGCTGGCAAGGCTGGGACAGTCAGGTAGAGCAGTGGGTGTCAGGGAGCAACACAGTGTCATGGAACAAAAACAGGTCACCTCACAAAAACAGCTTAAATCAGGCAAGTCTGAACAGTTCCAGGCTGGAGTCAGGGAGGAAAGCAGCTGGTCTGGCAGTGGCTTCAGCAGATGAAGGCGCACTGAAAGTGCTGAGTGTACCAAGGAATCGGCAGCACCTGCTACTCGACCTGCCATGGTACAATCCACTGCTGCCCTCCAAGGTAAATCTTGTTGCCAAGTTAATTTAAGCATGCAAGCACAGCAGATGAACTCATTGCCAGGAACAGAGGGGTTCATTTTCCTCGGGTTTCTAGGCACAAGCTGAGCTTGAGCGGTCACAGCGCTGACCCCAGGCTGAGCTCTGGTCGCTGCACACCAAGCACCAGCACAAAGCCCACCCGTGAAAGTGCTCCCAGGGCACCCTCCAGCACTGGAGTTTTGCTGTTTTCCAGCTGGAGGGCTGGACTGAGGGATTTTATAGGGATCCCCATCCACCTAATGTGTTTCTGTTGCTGACAGCCAAAGCCAGGCAGCAGAACACAGAACACAAGTGAAGAGCAGGCAGAAGAGATGTAATTTTATTGTTTTTTCTTGGGTCCTAAGCCTAACATTAGAAATCCAGACTTTTCTCAGAAGGTGGTGACTCTGTCAGAAAACTGACTGCACATCTTTAAAACAGCCTTTGTGCCTGCCCACAGGAGGATGCCAAAGCTTTCATCACCGTTATCACTTCTCATCCTTTCCACTCATTTCTGCTTTGCCGCTGAGGGAGCGGGTGAATAAATTACCTCCATTTTCAAACCCAGGCTGTGTCATTTTTCTTGAGTGTTAGTTCCTAATAGTATTTTCCTTTTTGTGATACCACTATCAATTTGAGGCCCAATTCTGAAATCAGAGAGATACAGAGAAGCGCTCTTTACTGAAGTCACTGAAGCAACAGAGATGTACAGTCACAATCAAGCCCATTAAATATAGAAGATGAAACTCAGTCTTTCCTCTGTCCCTCCTGAATACAATGTACCAGATGGAGGATTTGGAGTGTCTAAAGAAAAGTTCTGGTTCAAATGCAGCCCTGGAAAAGTTTATGGCATACAAGAAGTCAGCGGCGCTCTGACACTCGCAAATGTGGATTCCAACCTTCTGTGTGCAGATCACTGGGGTTCACCTGACTGTTTTCAAAGGACTCATTAAACCTTAAAAAAACAGCTGAGGAAAGCAAGCAGTGTTTAGAGAGAAGGCATGGAAGAATACGTACTAATCAATTGAAGGGTATGTACAAACCAAAACAGCTCAACAATTACTTATTAATTCCCTTACCTCATTTTTTTCACAATTTCTGTAAAGGTAGCAGCTATAAGCAACATCTATATATGTATAAATTAAATATTTTTTTATATTTACGTTATTTATGTCTATTTATTCTGCTACTGTTTTTTGCTTTTGGAAGCAGGCGTATTCCTAGCCCATGGGACAGCAGTGTGGCAGTCATCCAGAGTGAGATGCAGTCAGGATGATTACAGCACATAGCCACAAGCACTTGAGCAGTAGGATATCATAAAGCCATGCAGAGTTAAATTAATCCCTAGCCTGGAAAAAATGTTCAGTGCAATCAGGAGATGTAGCATGGAGCCACTGCCAAATCCTGTTCCCCAAGATGCTGTTCCCTCCAATTCCAGTGATTCCACATACCTTTCCTTCACACTCACTCTGCCAGATCAGGGCTCAACACCGACTTTTCAGACCTCATCCAGTTCATCCTTTAGGTGTAACATGGGTAACAAATTAACTGCCAGGGGCCAACACAGAAGAAGCGATCTCCTTCCTCTCCCCGTTCTGTCAAATAAATCCAGTGTGGGGAGATTTCCTGCTGCAGTGTTGCCAGATCAGAGGCCATCAGGAGCAGCTTGTGTGTGACTGTGGCATATGCTGGAAGCCGCATGCAGAGAAATAACCAGAAAAGAAAGCATAACTTCAAAACTTAGCACAAAGCATAAAACCAGTCCACCAAGGCAGCATTGTCTTGGTTTGGCTCTGTGTGTGTTGTTGGGGTGGTTTTTAATAAATATTTCTCAAGACTTGCATGTAAACCTTTCACCACAAATGGGAATCAGATTTTTTAAAAACTAAATTTATTATTTTACTCTCTGTAATTAAGCTGCTGTGTCAGACTTCTGACTGGACTAAAGCCCATCCTTTGAATAAAAGTTGTAATATGAGGACTTTCACCAACAGCATTAGTTTTTCTCTGAAGCTACGTGACCCATAAAACTAAAACCAGTTTCAGTCCAAATCTCCATCACACGCTTATGTTTACACATTAAAAATCAGGTTTTCCACACAATTCCATTTGTATTTCTTTGCAGATATGCAAGTTCACTAAAAAGTGGATGGAGTCTGACTCTGCTTTTCAGAGTGAGTGTTTCATGACAATTTTAGTACAGATCAAAATCTGAAAAAATCTCCAGCCCTTTCAAATATTGCTCATGTTTCCCTGTCACTGACTTTGAGGAAGTTTTGAATAATTTCTGATGCAATCAGTGCTTTTTATGCTGTCAAACATGACGGCAGCACAGCTTCATTGACGGTACTTGCTGATGGGTGGTACAAGATTGGATTTGCCAGGGCAGACACATTCCTAGCACACACCCACCTGCAATCAGAGGAAGCAGTGGGAGAAAATTCTAGAAACTTTCCCAAACCACACAGACAGCAAGCAACAGCAGACAGAGGGCAAATGTGTAGTGAAACTTTGTTCACAAACCCAATATAATCCCTCAGCCAAAGCTGCATTACACACTGCAGCTGGAGTCTAAAGAGCAGTCTGGCATCTAATCCTGAGACAGACCTGCAAGGCAAAATCCTTCCCTGTGGGTAACATCCACTCAGGAAGCTCACGTGACTCCTGCTCCTGGGTCTGTGCAGGGGAGCCAGGGTTCACCTCCACTCGTGTTTTCCAAAAGGTGATGTGGAAATCTGACGAGTTCATGAGTGAAAACCATCTGAAATGCACATTTTCGTCAGGCTTGGCCATGACTGTCATTACACTGCCAAGAAAGTTGACCTTTCCAGCAGCACCAGCAACACCAGTTAGAAGAGCAAAGGTATTGGCAAGGCTGATGCCAAAAGATTTTTACTTTTTACATACATTTCACATATTTGTAGCTTTGTAGACTATTATCATATAGTTACATAGTTTCTTAAGCTAAGTCCAGTAGTTCATTAGACAAACACATTGCTGAAATCCTATTCTAATCTTGCTTCTTCAGTGAACCGAGGCCATTCCACTTCTCCATGTATGTAGACATAAACAATGTGGGGCTAGAAGAAGGGGAGGCTTCAGTAGGGGGCCAAACCAAGGGGGGAATTACTTCATTAATTGTACTTCTGATTGGGGATTCTCATCAATTATGCTAATTTGCTACACATATAAAAGTGCTGAAGGTCTATACCACATGTGCCTTCTGCCATAAGTGTACCAGGAGGAACTTCAATAAATGGTAACAGCTTTTTATCATTTTAATCTTGTTTGAGTTGTGATTTTAGGGCTGAAAAGGCATCAGGGCAGCTTCTAATGGTACAAAGATAGTGATATCAGCAAAATGCTGGGTTTTGTCAGTCACACTGAGACTCTGCATCTTGTGTGACCCTGCACAGATGTAGCCAGCCCCCACGGGAAATGCCACGGGACAGCCTGTAAGGAAGCATGGGATCAGTGACTGGGACATGCCAGGGGAAGGCTGGGAAAACGAGCTTTACCTACACCTGAAACATGGACTGCCAACCTTCTCAGTCCTTGGCAAGTTTATTTCCTTTTGAACATCAAAGTTGGGCGTTCTATTGTGTCACCTGTTAATCAGAACTCTTTCCTATAGGTCCCCTTCTCAAAGGTATGATGCAGCCACCTGCACAGCCACACAGCTGTGTTCACCTGACAATGCACCTGGTTATCACTCAACAGCTTCTCTCTCTGGGGCTGTCACTACGGTCAATACAAAGGAAAAAGGCTTTCCTGGAACTATTACTAAGTGTTTGTCCAAGTGCCAGTGCAATATTAAATGTGTGCCTCAGAAGAAATCCTCTTTAACTGCTTGTCTGGAGGAGCGCTGCGTAAACGGGGGCTTCTCTGTATTTTCATCACCTGTGTGAGACACTGACCTTTTCATTATCAAAGCAGGTGTTTGCTACTTATAACAGTATTGGAAACAAATGTAAAAAACAACCTGTTGGAGAATTTCAGAAAAACTGCACTGAGTTCTAATTAACTCAAACTAATCCAAATGATTGTGTTTGCCTTAACACAACTGGTGCCTGTCTGTTTAAACCAGCTGCCTTGTGGGACAGGGTAGAGAAGGCAGAGCAAGAGCCACTTCACGGTGTGCAGGTAAAGAACAGGGATCCAGAGGCACGAGGTAGAACAAGGGAACCTTTTTTCACCTCAGAGTGGTCAAACACTGGAGCAGGGCTCCAGAGCACCAGAGGAATCTCTGCCCTTGTATATTCAGAGCTCACCTGGACAAGGTCTTGAGCAACCTGATGTATTAGGATTGCTCTGAGAAAGGGGTTGGACTAGGAGCCCTCAGATGTCTCTTCCCCCCTCAATTATTCTCCAGTTCTACAATTTTAAATAGAGTTGGAGAAAAAATTTACCAAGAAAGAACATACTGATTCCTTCACTCCCTCTTCCCAAGATGCACCTGGACCTAGGCAATGGAAATTGGCTGCTTCCTTCCAGAACAGGTTTGAGTCAAGTTGTGATACCTTTTTCTCTGGTCCTAGAAATACGAGCCAGACACAGTTAGGGTGATAAAAAGGGGTTACCTTTATATCAGGATGCTCAGGGGCACAATTCGGCAGGTGGAAAACACCGGAGATGTACACCCAGCATAACGCGGGTACAATTTTTATAGATTTCGCATATCTGACAAGAGTCCCCAGTTAGAAGCATGCCTGTTCAAGTAATCTCCCCAGCTCTAGCACCTTCTAAATTCCCCCCTCTCGGATGAGGACTAAGCTCTGTTTATAAAAAATATGTCTCGAAGAGCTGGTCTCAGCCTTGGTTTCTAGGGAGAACTAAGGTAGCATAGGGGTCCTGGAGTTTGTTTTGTCTTTCTGCCTAGGAAAGTCCTGAAGCTCAGTTACAGTAATGGACTACAAAGCTACAAATATATCTGTGAAGAATACAGAGAATATATCAAAGAAGAAGGCAAAAATCAAGGCGGCCTCATTTGAAAAACTGTTTTCCACTCAAAACACCTTTATAAAATGTACACATGTGAGGGTGGGGGAAGAAAGGGGACAGAACAAAGTCTGTATATTGCTAGCCTTGAAGTAAGACTGCTTAAATCCAGAGGACAGGAAAGGAAAGAATATATCTTGGGGGAAAAATCTGGTAGAAATCTGAGAGCAGATTGATACTACCAAGAAAGCTGTTACAGGACAGCTGCTAATAAAAGAGAAAAGCTTTCTGGATTAGTTTTTATACAAGAAAAAAATTATTCCTCCTCTTACATTACTACAGCCAGGGATTAGAGATGGACAAAACCATCTGTGAAACGCCAGTACTTTAAACTGGATTCTCAGTGTGAACTGGAACATTGCTCTTCCAGTGGAGCCTGCCTAAGGACCAGCCTAGAAATACCATCAGGTGCCTTCGAGTGGAGAGAAGGGTTTCTCAAGATTTTAAATGCCCCATTCTTTGAAAATAGGCTCCAAAACCCCGTTGATCTTTTAGGAGTATTTTAAAGGTGCTATTTTCTTGCTAGTCCCAAATACCACAAATTAAAACACACTCAAAAATCTGCTCCTATAGACACAAGCCCAAATACATGATGTAAAGAACACAACACGAAGGAAACAGCTAGAACACATCTCTTTGATAAAATATATTCCTTGAGAATAACACTGTCTTTCCAAAGATGAAGGAATAAGTGCAACAACTACTGAGCTGGAGAACAACTGGGGAAAAGGGAAATGAAAAGAGCAGGGAGCTTCAGCTTCATTTAAAAATAACAAAACTTTTGCTGTTTCTGGCATGGAGGAAAGAGGACTTACTGCTTCTCAAAACAACAGAATGGAAACTTCAGCTCCAGTCAACAGCACACCAGAGATGTTTCTAAACAAAGTATGGTGGATTTCTAGTTTAGTTTTCCTGGGTTCTTCCTCCATTTTCTCTTCCAGCAATTTCTTCTTTTCCCTCTGCTCCTGTCATTTCTCAGCACACAAGTGTGAATACACGCCACTGGCAGGTCTGATGAAAGGATAACTCTGAATAATACAGGTACTTTCTACAAACACAATTCCTTTCCTATGCTTTCATTAAAAAAAAAAAAAAATCACCGTCTGACAGCAAAAGAATACATGAGCCTGGTCTTAAACCAGAGGTGGTGGCAGAATAAGACAAACTCCTTCCTCCCTGGAGTAACTCTGGCACATGGCTGGATAACTCCTTTGGCGAAGGCAATGTGTGCGCACTGTGTAACGAGCACTGCTCACACGCTCCAGGTAAAGAGCCTGACACGCAGAGTCTGTTTGTCACATCCACCCAGCAATAGACCTCAGCTCACACACACTTCAGGCACATCAAATAACTCTCAACAGAAAAAGAAAGCAACTTTCAGCCCAGCTGAAATAATATAGCTCAATCCATCTCCTCTCCCCTGTATAATCTCGCAGAGAACAAACAAACAAAAAATAGCCAGGGAATCGATTTTCTCCTGCTTTTGCTTCTCCAGTGCTATTGTCCTTTTAGTAACACCTCTGGAGACATGAGCAGCACATTCCTTTTTTCAGCAAGACCTCTTCAGAAATCAATAGCACCTATTCAAGGGATTTATAGCATGATTCTGCAAAATCCTTTCACGGTGGCTTGCATAGCTTGTTAGGGAAACTGTGTGCAGCGTTGTCTGTACAAGAGCTCTTCTGAGATTGAAAACAGTAAGTCAGTGAAGGGATAGTAGAAAAAGTACCACACAAATATGTAATGAATCAATGCAAGATTTTAAGATAACTTTGAGAATGACAGAAGGGGGGAAATTCTTGTTTCTTTGGCTTGGGGAAAGGCATTGACACTTCAAGGTAGGAGACCACTGCCACTTTATAAGACTGAGAACATCGTATTCTTTATTGTTTTAAGTTCTATGTCGCTGTATCAGAGGAAGGATGAGAGAACACTAAGATTTCTGATCAATAGCTGTCATCAGCAAATTCTCAGTGTGATGCAACTGAGAGGGATGAAACTGGTAACAAAACATGTAACAATTTGCTCTACCAAAGAACAAAACACGACCCAAGCACAGCAAAACCACAGGTGAGTCCCACTTAGAGCAGGCCTGTTAACCAGCTCCAGTTCTTGGGCCATGTGCAGCACTGGGAAATCCCATCTTCAGAGCAGAGCTGTTCCTGCTGTGCCTTTGACAGCACCCACAGCAGCTGCTGTTTAATGTTCACTGTGCAGCTGGAGGATTCCACTGCTCTGAGCACAGTGGCCGTCTCAGGTTATCTTTCAGATCCAGCCAGGTGACACTACAGAACACAAGCACAGAGGCAGGTGCCCTTCCCTCACTGCTGTGAAGCAACGTGAAGCACTGCTCTGGGCCACACCAACCACAGGGCAGCCAGCAGGAACTGCTCCAGAGGACAGGTGGCTTTGAACAAAATTCTTCCCTTTTTCCTCAAAACTCCCTCAGAAATCGAACACAACCAGAGAGTTCACAGAGAACTATTCAGGAAAGTGAAGTTCCAAACAACCTGATAGCCAAACCTTTGACAACCCCAAAATTAGGATTACCTCACACTCATAACAGTGTGTTTGTTCTCTGCCAGTAAGATTCGTTTTCCCAAATGCAGAGCCTGCTTACAAACAAGACCGTGCAGCGGAGTGTGAGAGCATCCCGACTTTGCCACAGGTTTGTGATGGAGCTGCCTAAGTATTTCCCTATATGAGCTTCTGAAAGAAGACTGGAAAATCATTAACCACAGAGAAAGCCAAACTTCCCACAAATAATCCACAAATAATCAAAGAGATTTCTTCCTACATAGTTCCATTACGGTGACAGTTCCAGGCAGCTTCAGGAATACCAGAGAGTAAAAGCAGAGCAAGATGCTGTTGTTATAAATGGCTGGCTAACGATATTACTGCTTCCCACTAGAATGTTTTACATTTTTAAATCAATTAATATTGTTCCCACTGATGCATGTGCATCACTAGATTGAACGGGTTTAAATCATAGTGTTTAAAAATAACTTGTAAAGAAAACAAGAAAAGTGTGGTGTTTGTTTTTGGGGTGTTGGGGTTTTTTTTAACATTTGTTTCCTAGCAAAGACAGAGAGACTAACCTATCCAACTCTCAGAAAGCTATTTAAACCCCTGGCGTGTAGGAATGACTGCACTGTGAGCAGGGAGTTAGCAACAAGGATAAAGGGAATACTGTGCTTCCCTGTTTTCAAGCACCCTGTGCTCTCCTGTGGGTGACTAAAGAGCTCAGGGTAAAGCTTTGAGAGAAAAGGCATCAACGTAACCTCCTGCCTCAAAGATTTTTTAAATGAAAGAAGTCATTTCAAGACATGAAACAATGTAAAATGTAATATTAAATTAGTTTAAAGACTAACATGTCTTGGGAAAATGGAAACCTAAATTCTCTCTAAAAAAAAAAAGCCAATATAAGCAGAGAGAATGCCAGGAAAGTCATTTTCTGTCACGATCTCTCTAAATCAAAACGAGCTTTACAGTTGTGTGAAGGTTTTGATTAAGGCATAGGGAACAAAGTGAAAGGTTGTAGTGAAAGATTAGTTTCTTTGTGCTGTTATATTAATAACATTTTAAACTGTGCCTCATTGTGCACAGGCAATGCTGCTTTGACAGAATCAAGCATGGAAATTTATTAGAGGCTTAGTAAAATGCCAGTCAAAACCAAAAGTGACAAGATCTCAGTGACAGTCAGGAGATTCAGCTCATTGCTGAGTGCTGGTGAACAATAAAACTACAGCTTGAGATGGCAGGAAAAATATCCCAAACCACAGAAACTGACACAGCCTGGAGAAAATCATTGAACTGAAGAAGAGATCTGACGGGGAAGTGAATGCTGAAGGTCTTGAGAACACCTGGGTCAGCAAAGGAATGGTGACCAAAGGAATTCTGATCTACAATGGTTCCGTGAAGCTCAGGACATGATCAGTGTTCTGATCCAGGCATTGGTTTCCTCCACTTCTAGCAATGGGTGGGAAAGGAAAACCTGCTCATAGACATATCCAGATTCTGAAGGCCTCTCCTTGAAAGGAGAGCAGCAAACTCAGGCCCCATCAGCTTTGTATTCTCAAAACCTGAATTCATGTGATGGGTCCGGCACCTGGAAAATGGAAGGGCTGAGACGCGGCTGTGTGCCCTGACCCTGTGACCATGCACTGGTCAGTGTGGGGGCACGGGTCCTTCACAGGGCTCCACAGGGGTCACTCATGGCCTTACATCCCTGTTAAAGGCAGCTCTGAAACCTCTCCCAGGTACTGACTCCATGCTCAGCCCAGAAGTTAGGCTTTTCCTCTTCCCTGCCCGAGAAGATGCTGGAGGTGGAAGAGAGTAATCTGGCTAAATACTCTCCTAATAGACAGGGGACAAGTTCCAGGGACAATCATAAGCTGGATGCTGATAATAAATACAGCTTTTGTAAACTCTACAGAAAACACCTTTGCAAAACTTGAATTGAAGCAATGACAGCCAGTGCAGGGATCCAGTGCCAATGGGAAGTTCACTGCAGAGCTTTGGCACTCTTACTGGAGAACATCTGCTTCCATGGGAGGGTTCACTTTGAGACATTGAAACAAAAATCCCAGCAAACATCTTTTTCAGGCCTGCGACGTGGTTTCCAGCCCCTCACCACCCTGACACCAAACCTAACTGGTCAGGAACAAAGCACAGACATCATTCTCTCCTTCAGCAAAGCACGCCACATTTATCAGATCCTGACAGCTCTGCTCCTCTCCTGGATTTATTTTGTAAAATCTCACCTTTCCAGACTGCACCAAACACAAAGCATCAACAGTACCCTGCAGGTCTGATACAAAATACAACATTATTTTTCTAAAGAATACAAGATTACAAATGTATTATAAAACAATCAGAAATCATTAATAAGTATTACAGTTATTCTAAGATTGTTTTCAAGCAGAAGAGAACATGTGACTTGCCAGGGTTTCCTAAAAATACTCAGTTAACATTTAGTTGTTCACATCAAAGAAACAAAACTTGTCAGTGAACTGGAGTTCCTCAGAGACACTGGGATGCTGGAATCATCACATCATTTTTGATGTCCGAAGAGCTGATGGGTTATTATGTTGTTTCCCAGGTCAAATGCTAAATCTAGAGGATGTCTTTTCCCTCCTCAGCTGCCTCATCTCTTGTACAACCACGGCAGGTTGCAAGCATCCTACATTGCCAAAAAAAACCCCACACAAAACCTAAACAATTTTCACATAATGCACTTTACTAAGTGCTTAAATCATTTTTTATAAAAAGCTACTGCTAAAATACTATGATGAGCAAAGCATGCCCAAGATCTGTTGACTTGGCTCTAAAAATAAGTGAATTCTGTGTCAAAACTTGTGCTGGCAAAGTGCAGCAACTGTGGAAGTAGGAACACTTGCTAAATTTTAACCTTCAGCTTAATTATCTAAGCAAAATTTAATGTATACATCATGAGGACAATAGCTTGCACTAATCATTATCCTCTCCTCCTCCTTTTTCAGTGTTCACACCATGATCCTAAAGGTCTTTTCCAACCTCAACAATTCTATGATACTCAGCAGTCTTGGTACTGACCAACTCAAGAGAACAGTATTGAGGAGGACAAGTAAATAATTAAAAGAACAACCAACAGAAAAAGCAATACACGATATGATAAAGGATTTGAGCTATTTGGCATATTTTCTGGAAGAATTTAAGCCTTAAATCATAAAAGACTCTTCAATCTTAAAAGTCACATAAATGCACACAGCTCCTCTAGATTTGTGTGAAGATAAAAGTAAACTTCAACTTCCAAAAATAAAGTAAACTCTTTTTGTTTTCTAATCCAAGTATTTCTTTCCTCTCTGAACATTTCAGAGAGCGTTGGGTCCAAGCACACCTTGAACTGTTGCCCAAGAAAGAAGGTATCAAACGTGACTCTGATAGATTGTCTGCCCTGAATAAAAAAGCAATTGCTGACTACCTAACAATTAAGACAGGTTCTGCAATTAAAGCAACCACATCTCTTTGAACTATGCTTTCATTAGTTTGGGTGAGTTTATTCTAGAAGGTACAGCCATTACACTTGGCTTAATGTGTTTTAGCAGGAGAAAAAGCCTCATCACTTTTTCACGGGTGTTTATTTAATTTTGATCAATTGCCGTTCAAGTGTCTGCATTGGCAGCAATTCCAACAGGGAGCTCCTGTTAGCAACGACCCCGCAAACTCCCTTTCCTCTTCAAACAGGGAACTTTATGGGAAGCTGGGATCGTGAAAGAACCAAAATCTGCCTCAATAGTTCTTGGAAATTACCTTGCTCCTGCACATTTTAGAAGACATGCAGTGATATATCTTCAGTGTAATTCAGGGAAAATAGGAAAAAAGAATACAAGGACTCTTATTTTGGAAATAAGAGCTTTGAATGGAATTCCCCTTTTAAATGAAGGTTTGGTGCCTTTAATGGAATCCATAAATTAAAAGGAAGCTGCCATTCCAAGCTTAGCCCCAGCACTGAGGATTGTACAGAGCAGTCACATGGGCCAAGCAGGAGAAACACCCACTACTGTAATTAGGAACAATAGGTTTTACAACTTACTCTTTTTTCACCAAAGAACCAGTTCATTTGTTCAAGTTTAACAGTTTATTATACCTTTAATTGTAACAGTTATTCCCATACCACTTTAACTTCAGAAAATTATCTCCTATGATGGGTGACTGAAATATTTAGTCACAGAGAAAACACTGGCTGAATGAGATTTGGGAATTTATTGCTGTGTAAATGAGGTCATGAAAGCCTCAAGGGCTCCCTCCAGGATGGCTTTATAGTAGAACTGCAATTTTGGAATATACATGCGGGTGATAATTCTGAAGCCACAGAACATTAGAGCCAAAACACTGACATGGGATTGTGATGGAAGAATCTGCTGAATTTACCGGAAGATAAACAGAAATAAACTGCATGCAGATTGGTGTAATTACTCAAGATACCAAGAGAACATATTTTTGAAAAACATTATGATGGAAATGTTTAAATTAACATGGATATTTATAAAGGAACATTTGAACAGCCTTCTTCAGACACCAACTTTTAATACAGTAAAGCTTCAGGGTTGCTTTTCCATCTCTGAAAGCGAGCTGAAGCACAGGTAGTGATCCCACATAAAGCATGAACTCACAATTATAAAAATGTTCTGCTTCTGCTATTGCTAAAGAGTCGCAGGAATTGATTTCTCAGGCTAATAAATCTCAGCACAAGAAATGCAGGCAGCAAGCTACAGAATGGACCTGGATTTGTGGGCTATCCCAAGCAGAGAGCGCTCCAGACAGGCTCCTAGCAGTGCTTTTCATGGAGAATATCCCTATAACATCCCATTTCCTCCACTGCAGGCAGCGCTGCTGCTGAGACTCCAAGAGCCTGGAGGAACCCTTCCCAAAGCTACAAAGGACTTTCCAGGCAGAGCAGCTGAGCCCCTTTGGATGTGAAAATGTACTTTTTCCCTTCCATCAATATGATAAGCCTCAATCCCATGATTATTTACACTTGCAAGGGAAAACACACAGACCTTCACTGTGAAGCTTCCTTGACCTTATGGAATCACTGCCACCTCTTTGCTGGTCAAGAAGGAATGGGCCCCAACTGCATAAAGCCTCTGCAGGGAAAGTTCATCTCATTGCCTGTCAGTACGCCTCAAATACCAGCTACATTTTCCTTTCAACCCCACCCAGATACGTCTGTGACAACTTCTGCATCATCCTAATCAAATCACACTCCGTGAAGATGGAGGTGATTGACTCTTTCCAAATAAAATCCAGGCATTGTTCCCTTTCACTCAGTGAGCTCCGGCTCCTTCCAAATGGGGCAACATCTCAAAAAAAAAAAAAAA
>VZRS01000207.1:66300-82146 GCA_013398055.1 Ifrita kowaldi
AAAACCAAACAGAGAAGGATATAGAAATAAAGGATAAAAGCAATATGGATAAGGAAGAATTGAGAGGAAAAAAAAGGCAGCAGACAACAAGGCACAAATACATGTCTTCAAATTCCAAGCTGCACGTTCTGACTGGACAGGAGCTCACTCCTGAGCTCCTGATGCTCTGCTCAGTCTCTCTCTCTCATATAAACATTTCCTGGTGTTCATTCGTGCAAGCACGCCGAAGGGGCAGCCCACACTGCCCTGTGAGAGCAGGCTAACACCAAAGCAACACAGCAGCAAGTGCTGGGTGACAGGGAGGGACTGATACAGTCTTGAACTACCTGGAGTGAGCCGAGGACTACGAGGAGAAAACGGAGCTCTAAACGCTGTCCTCAGCTCCCCGGTGGAGCAGACGGAGGCAGACTTCCCTCGGGGTGGGGCAGGGGATTAATTGTAGAAAAAGGATTTGTGGTTTGAGCATAAAGGGAAAAAAGCCCCTCCAGTGGGGGCGCAGGGACTCCAGGGTCATAGAGGAGTATCCAACCCTGGAAATATTCACAACTCAGCTGGATAGCACCCAGAACAAGCCAATCTACGTTTGAAATTAGCTCTGCTCTGAGAAAGAGACTGAATTTCATGATCTTCAGAGATCACTTGGATTTTGTGACCTGACTGAGGTGCTTTGGACCCCTGATGGAGGGCTGGCTCTAGTATTTTCTCAGTGCTGCGTGCAAGTGGAGGTGGAGGGAACAAACTCCTTCCTTCAGGACAAACAAAATGGTCTTTCCTGAATCACCATCAGGTCTGTACATCTTCTCTCTCCTGTCTCTCTCTCCTCCTCCCCCTCTCTCATGCCCACAGTAAGGAAATTAGTTTGTCTCTCAGCATCTAGATGGTTTTTGTGCCCTGGGGGGGGATGAAATTCCAATGGATTACTCTAATTCTTTGTCTCTCTCCAGCAGAAAGAAATGTTATTGCAAGAAAGCCCTGTTCATGTGCCCATTAGCCAAGATGCACAAGGTCACTGAATGAAGTAAACCAGTGACTGAGGGACAAAAACTCTGTATTCTGCTGCTGCTGCTTCCTTGCTTGCAAATGAGTCAGCAAAGATGACCAATTATTTTTATGTGAAATCAATGACAATCTCCTAACAGGCAGAAAAAAAATTCACAAATGAATATGAGGCACTAACACAAATAAAAGATAAGAGAGATCCTGAGAACACAACTGATCCAAATCTAAGTTACACAAAGGACTTTTTAACTACCAAATGAACTGAAAGCTAGACTCAGCGTCTCCAATCAGCCAAGAGGGGCCCAGGTCTCACCCTTGTGCTGCTGCAGACTGGCTGCCACCTCTTCCGCTGCTGCTGAATGTGCTGAAGCAATTTCCATGGAACCCCAGATCTTTTAATGCCCACCAATGTAGTAGCAATTCTAGCAATCCCCAGATTTTCCAGAAATACAAAGTTGACATTGAAATAAAATGCTTTGTAACTAATTCTTTATCAGGAAAATCCCCAATGATATTCTAAAGGACAAAAATAAGATAATCTTTCTAATTCAGTGGCATCTTTCCTTCTCCCTCACATTCTCACTTCCAGTTAAGGGTTTCCTGAAAAATCTACAAATCCTGTAAGTTCAAGGAAAAAACATAAAGAACTTTCTAGTCTATAAACTAAATGTGGTTGTGGTCAGTTTATCTCCTTCTGGGCCTCTTACACAGGAAAAAATACACTATATTAAAGACAAAAGCTGAAAATTGAAACTTCAGGGAAGCAAGTTTTTAACACTACTTGCAATTAGCCCGAGGTGCTCACTCTTAAAGGATCAGTGAGGTCAACAGCTTTGCCAGACCTAAAAGGAAGATTAGCCATTCATACAGGTACTAAGAATTTCCACAGTTCTTCTGACATCATTAGCATTTATAATATATATTAATCCTTGTATTTCGGGTATGACACAGCCACTCGCTGCCAAGGGTTAAGAAGGAGTTTGATGGCCCTGAACACCAGAGATACTGAACTCATGGCCCAGCTTTTTCTCCTAATTCCAGTACCAGAACAAATCTTTCTGAAGGAAAAACCTTCTGAAGAAGTTTGTTTCTGTGGGAGTTGTACCTTGATGGGCTGCAAGAGGGCTTGGGAGTGTAAGCAAGTACCAACAGCAGTCAAAGGGGAAAAGGCACATGCCAAGTACCCAAATGATTGTGTGCACTCAGACAGAGGAAGGTGACAATAAATGACCATTGACAAAGTCATTCTAACTTGTTTCCAAAAGAGGCAAGTTACAAAAGTGGCGCGGAAACCTCCTTACCAAGGACACCGGAGGACCAGACTGTTGTTCACACCAAGAGACAGAGTAAGAGGCTTTCCAGAATAAACCACCAACAGACACCCCATGGGTGAACTGAATTAACATAATCTTCAAAATCCTTGGAATACATTAAAGACATCTAGGAAGTGACAAAAAGGAAACTGAAAATGAAAATTGAGCTGTAGCACAAGCAGACAAGCATTTATCACTCAAATAGAACAAAAATGTGATGCCTTTCAAGTCAGGAGGAAAAGTAGAAAATACATTTTCCACAATTAGCAGCAAATGCCACCACACTGGCATGCATACAGCACAAAAAAAAAGGTAACTTCCATACTAAGCTGTGCAAAAACCAGGATAAACTGAACAAATCTAATTCTTCTAACATCCAAGACCACTAACAAAATTCCCTAGACCAGCATCTGCCTGACAGTGGGGAGATTTCAGCACAAAGGCTGGTCACATTTACCAACAGAAAATCAAGTGCAAAAAAAAAGAGCCATAGCAAAACAAGGCTTGTTTCTTAAGTCAGAACAGTGACATTAAATCTCCTCACTGAGGAAACACACCGCTTCTCAAATAAAATCACCCGACTGAAAGGGCTGGGCCTGGAGAGAAAGGTTCATGCGTTGTTCAGCATGACATGCACATATGCCATCCTTGGCTCTGACCCCAGTTTTGGTGTAAATGGCAATTTTGGGGGGTTCCAGCTGCTGAAGCTGCCCACAAGAAGGGCCAGGAAGCCCTCTGGTCCATTCTGGGGCTGGGTTGGGGAGGAAATTAAATGAGAAACCCTTACATCACTTTGAGGTGATTCCCAAGTTACAGCTTAAAACATGCAAGAAAAAGTGGCATCCAGCTTAGCAAGAAATAACCAGCATGAACAAACAAACTAAAAATGAACACCTGCAACATCAACTCCAGACGTACTTCGGAAAGCAAAAGAATTCAAGGCAGGAGTCAGTGTCAATCTACACATCTCATTACTGATGTGAAACGTCAGTTTTTGCCAGCAAACAATGGCATCTGTTACTAGAGCAGAGAAAGTCCAGGAATTCACCGTGAAAATTTTCTTTGCAGCACGATTATACAGTGTTTGTGGCCGGGCCTGAAGCCCTGTTGAGTCTGCCAGCCCTTCCCTTTGGACAGAGCAGCTCCCTCTGTGCAGATCCCTGCCCTGAGACAGAGGGGAGCGAGAGCAAACTCACTGTTTGTGGCCATTTACAAAGAAGTTTACAAAGTACCTGATAAATACTTTCAGCATTATGCTACAATTCACTTTATATCTGTCACAGCTGCTGCCTGAGGCTCTCCCACAACGCTGCTGCTCAATCCAAATGGCCAGCGACTCCCCAGGACAGAGGGAAAGGGCAGCACCAGGCAACAAGACAGTGCTGGGTAGGTCAGAAAATCTGGAATTATATTCCATTACTTCATTTGAACCTAAAATCTGAATTATGCTCAGATTCAAGATATAAATATATCCTTCTAAGAAATCAAATTATAGAATCATGGTCCTACAATCCCAGAGGGTTTGGGTTGGAAGGGATGTTAAAGACCAAAACCTTCCCACCACTGCCATGGCAGGGACACCTTCCCCTGTCTCAGATTGCTCCAAGCCCCAGTGTCCAGCCTGGCCTTGAACACTGCCAGGGATCCAGGGGCAGCCACAGCTGCTCTGGGCACCCTGTGCCAGGGCCTGTCCACCCTCCCAGGGAACAATTCCTTCCCAATATCCCATCCAGCCCTGCCCTCTGGCACTGGGAAGCCATTCCCTGTGTCCTGGCACTCCATCCCCTTACTGTAAACAGTCTCTCTCCATCTTTCTTGCAGGCTCCCTTAAGGTATGTGATTATTATTTATACCTGAACACTCAAAAAAGACAAAAATCTACTGGAAATAGGTGCAAAATGGAATTTTATCATTGATTCCAAGACTTACAACAATCTCTTACCAGTAAGTTTGCTCGCAAAAATATAAATAAAAACCACTGGCATGTATGTTAAACCCACATAAAAATGTTACTATCTAAAAATTTAAATATTAAAATAATCTACCTATTATAGGACAGATACTTTATGCAAATAACTGCAGGGATTAAATATTGAATTGAAATAATATTCAGAAGTTACCAAATGTTTAAAAACAAGTTACATAGAAATTTTCAATGCACTTCACATATCTTCTCTCCAAATGCAGGCAGTGTCAAAGACACAGGAAATCATGCACTTTTAAAATTACCTACTTCCTGAAGATCTTTCTTCTCCAAGTCAAATAATTAGAGGCTGGCTAATCTTCAGAAACAAGTAATACTTTTCATTTTACATCCCACTACTTAGGGTAAAAATTGATAATGCTATGTATTTATATTCCCTTAGTTGTTTTCCTCAGAACAAAAGGATTTCATCATTCAATAAGTAGTATCAAAAAGCATATGGGAAGATCAGCAGTATAATACAAGATACACAAGAGGCTGAAGTGGCTGAAAGCAATAAAAGGGAGATTCTATCTGGGGAAGTGGCAAAATAGGCAGCTTATGGTGGGCTTCACCCTTCTGATGTTAGATTAACTCAGTGTGGGGATCTACATCTGTATCAGTGTTTTGGAGACACTGTATAGTCAGTGGTATCGGTGGTTTGGTTTGGTTTGTTTGTTTTGTTATGTTTTGTTTTAAAACCAAACAAAATCACAAAAAACATATCACCCCTGTAAGCTGATTCAAACTCTTGTCTGGGGTTTTTGCATGAACCAACAGGAGCTGCAGAACCTGGCAGCATTATCACTTAAAGTCACCTATAAACTACCTTTAGATTGCATTAACAGGAAAGTAGAAAAGGCTGGTCTACAGAATGCAGCCCCTGCACCACTCCACATTCTACGCAAGTCAGAATTCATCCTCAGTCACTGAGCTTAAACATAACCTTCCAAAAAGTTTGTTCCACAAATTTCCTTCCCTACAGTTACTGACTTATCTGCACAATGGAGCAGGCCCTTTATCAACTGTGTGATCACTTATAGGTTAATAATGAAGTAACCTAAAACAAAATCCTTTTAATTTCTTTGCATACAAGACACTTTTCTTTTTTGCTCAGCAAAGATTTATGAACTATTGCAAGAAAAATCATTACTATAGTAATTAGGAATCCTCTATGGATTAAAATCTCTGGAACACCCTGTAATCCTTTTGCGAGCTAAACAAGTTTTCATTGTGTTGCATTTGTATTTTGACTCTTAGGCAGGAAGAAAAACCCTTAATCTCCTCGTGCCCCAGGGATCCATCCTTGTATCCTGATACTTAGAATGGGCTCAATCCGCCTAAGCATTTTAAATGTATTAGGGAATAAAGTAATCTGATCCCGAATCCAGACTTCTCTTCACTGTTATTTGCAGCCAGCACTGGCAGGATAAATCCACACACATCCTCCACCAAAGAACATCCAGGGACAGTGCTCTTGCCTGTCCCCAGACATGGTAACACTGAATTCGTTTGGGGTTCCTCGGATCACCGGTGAGTCCCCTCACAACAAACATTTCCCATTCCCTGCTCCAAATATGCAACTCTTCTTCAGGTCAGTTTTCCCACGGTATGACAAGAGACAGAGTCTGTTAAGAGAAACTTTGGTGTGGTTCAATAGTTGAAAGCATCTTTTAGAATTTATTATATGCCATAGACTGTATGGCAATACTTCACACATAGAGACGGTGACAGCTTTATTTACACCAACCAGTATCCAAGCTTATTCCTGGGACAGCTTCCTCCCTGGGACAGATGGGGGTTCTTTTCACAAACTGTTACCTACTAAGTAGAGTTGGAATTTAAGGCTAACTTAAATGGTTAACTCAAATTCAGGTATGGGCCATGAGAAGTCACTGTGTAGATGAAACCAGTACTTAATTCTAGAAGCTTACGAGCACATCCCAACAGAGGCCAAATGCAATCCAGCTCCATGGAAGCCTGCCCAAGGACAGAGCAGCCAGGAACTCAGTGATTCCCTGGATTTCTGCATCTCTTACACAGTGGGAAGGGGTTTTTCATATGCACCCACCCTCTTCAGACTGCTGGACCTTTTGGCTGGAGGTGTGGTCACATCACAACCCCCTGGGAAAGGGTGGGAAGAGGAAAGATCGGCCTGGTTGTCCCAACAGACCTTATGTTAGATGAAGAATAAAAGCAGGGGAACTTCTGGCAGGAAATATGACTACAGCATCACACCTAATAATCATCCTTGCTATTGGAAAACCCTCAAAAGAAGTGGCTTTCCTAGGATTTCTGAGTCAGGTCATTTCCCAATGTCCCTGTGCATGATACTACAGGAATAAAAACATCTTCCAACCATTTCATTTTGTTCCACTGTTTTTTAAGCATTTAGAGAAGATGCAAACAAAATGACATTTAATTACTTCCTATGAAGGTGACATTTTTGTTCTCAGCTCCCAAAATGCTGGCACCAGTAAGACTGACCCAGGAACTCTGTGCAGCACTGGCTGTGTGTCTGATCAGTGGCACCATGCTGCATCCTGGCCGAACACTACAAAAAGTGTGTCAGTGAAAAAAAGACCCCTCCTAGGCCCCAGTCTCAGTGTCTGACAGACGTGGTGGGTTTTTCTCGCTCTCAGCTGAAGCCATACATATGTATCTGGGGACAGAATTTAAGAGCAACAGCAGATCAAAAGAACAGGTTTGAGAAGCTTCCTGGGAAGTGATATAAAAGGGAGAGTAAAATAAACCAAACACCATCAGCTGGATACTCTTCTTTATGTGGTGTAAATGCAGAGCAATCCCCAAACCAACAGGTACCCGTGTGGAGAGGGAGGCTTGAGGACTGCAAAGGAGCCTCCTTGAATAATAAGTGCTTAACTGAAACGTCAGGAAATGCCAGAGCACATTAAACAATGTTCAGGTGTATAAAGGACAAGAAGAACCTTAATAAAAACAGATTCACATGGATATAAAGCAATTGTACTAGGGAAGTGAATGAGTAGAATACTCAGTGTCTGCAAACAAGCCACGGCCACAGCAGAAAAGCACTTAACTCTTCCCACCTGAAAGGATCACCCCTGCAAACACTGTCGATGAAACACCTGCAAACAAGAGAAAGGACCTGGAACATTTCACCCCCCACCCACCAGGGTTTCTCACACACCTTCCCCCCACACCCAGCTGATTCACCCCAGCAGAACTGTGTCCTAAAAGTGTAATAATGAGCCATGATCTCCCAGCCTCTTTCTTAGGTTTCCCAGGGACAAACCTCACTTATTGGTGAGTGACATGTAAATGTAGGAAAATGGTTTTATAAAATACAGGAGATGCACCAAAACAAATGGTTGAGGTGTCTATTACATAAAATGATAGAGTACTGCTTAATAATTAATTTAATAACTAACAGAAATAGTTAATGGTGGCTCAAGTCACATCTATAATTTTTGCTCTTATTCCAGTCAGACACTAACTTTAAGTGTACTACACTTAAAAAAATCCTAACAGCCATTTACATTTTGCCCTGCCACTAATCAATCCTATTTAACTTAAAAAGGCTTTGGAGAATGCTATCATTTGCCTGTGATGGAGTGGTCAGCCAGACTACTGAACAGAATCCATTAACAATCTGATGAAGCACAAAAGGCTGCAAGTGTTCCTCAGCCATCACTCTGAACTGCGCAGCAAGATGTAAAACAGATCCAGCAGCAGCAACACCCTGGCAGGAACAAGAGCTTAATGAAAATACAAACTCTGCACTAGGAATTACAATGAATAATCCAGAATTACAAAGTATGACAAACATAGAGTGTAAAAAACATGTTCAACATCCACTTCAAACGTCTGCTTTGGTGATGTGTGACTTTCTGTATGAAGTAGAACTAATAACTAATACAGTAGTCACGTCACACCGGGATTCCGTGAAAATTTTCATTATAAATGGAAAGGTCCCCAAAACATAATAACCAAAGAGCAATTAAAGTTACTTGATTAACTTATTTTCCATTTACAACTGCAATTTGTCTCAGAAGCTTAGGGATGTAACACACGTGCTCTTGGAAGTTTTATTCCTGGAGAAAGTTGTTAGTTAGGCTGCTGCCTCCATCTGTGGTTTTGATGGTGAATTTCTCGACAAGAGTTTTCCAGCTCCCTGGTAATTGTGCTAAAACCCTTTGCTTCCTCTCGTCTCCATCTCTTGCCTCTGCTCCTTGTCTACTCTCCCTTTTCTCTCTGACATCTCCTGTCTCTCACACAGACTGAGCATCAGGCCAGACACAGTAACCACAATGTTCTAGGATTAGGGATAAGGCAGAGAGTACCCAAGAGTCAGCCAGAAAAAACCAATTCAGCCCTGGTGATGGCCAGGAGGGAAGGCCAGGCTGGGCCACGGCACCAGCAGAGTAACCAAGAGAAATACAACAGAACTTCACAGCAGTGAAATGGCGCACCAGTTTCTGGTTTATTAAGTGCTTGGATTGGGGTGAAAAACAGATGCTTCTGATTCTTGTTCAACTTCCAATTTTAATGCTGTCATAGCCACCAGAGTACAATCTAAGAGTTGTGTGCAGTAGAATAGACACGTCTCATGTTCCCAGACCAACAGCCAAATGTATTTTCCATGTAAATCTCACATGTCTGTCAAAAATATGTTCACAAATCAAATATTTACAGTTCTTCTCTTCTCCCTGTGCTTCGTCTATGTACAGGAATTCTTATGAGACTGTTATGCAGCACCAAGGGGTTTTGTACCTTCTGTGTGGCACCAACAACAAACTTCCCTGAACTTCTGCAAGGGGTTTAATGCCACCAGATTAATGCCACCAGCAGACGGAACACCTGCTGTCAGATTCGATTGGACTCTGCTTCCCTCCTAAAATGCACTCTCTGGGTGCCAGGATGGCCAAACCACAGCTAGAGGCACTTCCTTAAAAATCAGGTTCTTTACACTGAGTTCTTTGTAATGGCTGAGGAGGTTCCCTGTTCCATTAACCCCAAATTCAGAGGGACAGCGCAGTGGCTGCACCCCAGCTGGGCCACTCCACCAACACAGGAACCAGCATAGCAGTGGTCTGCCCAGCATGAAACAAGAACATCTAAACATTTCCTTGTCTCTCAAGGCAGACAGACAGATATTGATTTAAAAAAATACCACACAACACAGGGGTTTGAGCCTTATCCACCTGAAAAGCACAAAATAATTTTCAGTCATGTCTTCCAAAACCAACAATATAGCCACTTTATTTCCACCTTTCCTCAAGAGGTACAATAAGTCCACACAAACATGCAGATATAAATAAAAGAACTCCTCTTTGCTCACCTCAGCATTCAAATTGCCCTATCGAAAGGAGGTTGGAACTTGCTACACTGGCCATAGATCAGAACTTTTCAAATTTTTGGTGAGAACACTGTGAAGTGTTTTCCACGGCCACTCTTCACAAACCACTCGCTAGCATCATCAAGTTTCCATGAAAATAACAAGAAATTGTTTTCCCCTGAGACGCAGCTTTGAATTGCTTTGTACTGTCTCAATGATGTCCTCTGGGAATGATTGTCTTTAGTGGTTAGAATAATATAGCAGGGGTGTTCAATATGGGTACCAAAATGTAGGCAATCAAGTAATCAGCCTTATTTTTCAAAAGGCTATGTGCCAACAGCTCATTTAGAAGTTACTCCTGAAAAATGTAGCAATTTCAGGTCATAGCAATGAAAAAAAATGTCAGTTTACTTCCATGGAAACAGAATAGGTCTTTATTTAACTATGCGTATTTTAACATTGTGACTGAACATTGTTATCTGTGGCTGAATATTGTTATCCCTTGGCAAAAAAAGTACTTAAGGCACTATTAAGTGTATTTTCCAGAAGTTTTTCTTTTTTAACAGGCATTTTAAAGAGCATGCAGTCATTTTAAAGTGTGTCAACTACGCAATCAGTAGTACTCAACAGTGGGCTTTTTAATTTTAATGTACTTAAAAGGGCAGTTTGCCTCCTCTTTACAGATGAAGTATATGTATTTTTCATCTCGCTTGTACCAAAATGACTTTCCAGCTCCTTCATGTCTTTACTTCCACAAGTCCTGCTGCACCAGCCTAATATCAAGCAAGGACCACAGTTGCCTCTGGACCATTTAAAAGGCACAAGACTACAGCAGTGCCTGTAACCTGCAATCACCATGGCTGGCACACAGGATCCTCTCAGCTGCACAGGACCTTGGCAAGAGAACGTGCAGGGAGCGTTTGAAACAGGCTGATAAATTGACTGCACATCCCCACTTCCATTTAATCTCATCTTGTGCTTTTCCAAACAGATTATCAATGGTTCGATAGTGTCCAAATCTACCAGGGGGGTTTGTTGAAAGAATGAGGGTTGCAGTACAGTCCAAGAAATTAACAAATATTCAATTAACCCAAAGTGTCCAAGACAGAGGATACAAAATACGTATGGCACTTGAATGCCTTCACAGCTCCCCCTGCCAGTGCACCAGTCGTTCTCTGACACTGCAGGACTCCAAGATCTTGTGCCTACATATGCTACTCGTAAGACAGAAAGTAGCCCCTCAGTCTCAGAATCCTGCCAGGACAGGTTATGACACAGAAGTGTATAAAACAATATAATTTGGCAATAAAATACTACCCATTAATTTTCTTCCAGAGACAGAATTCCGTGTACTAAGGGACAACCAGAGGAATAAATCTTCAGAGCTGTTTAAGATAAAATAATTAAAAGTCTTTAGGTATCTCTGCCAGATCCCTCAGTCTCATTAATCCACAGGAAATATAAATTTGAAAATAAGCTTCCTCTGATAATTTTTGCAATTATGTGTGCTGCAAATCATGTGAATCATTCAGAGCTTCACAAGCCACAGTGACAGACAGGTACACAGAGTCCAAAAGCACATCTGCTGGTGGCCCAGGTGACTCTGCTTCACCTGCCAGCTTTACACCAGACCCAGCAGGGCTTACCCAGCTGGCTCTGATCCTTCAACTGCCCCTTCATCTCAGGGAGATAAGGCTCCCAAAGGCTGTGTGTTTTCCTAGGCTCTTCTAAAAGAACAAAGCGGGAAGGCAGACTGCGGATGTGGGGGGAGACGGAAACATCCATCAAGCTTCAGCTTCTTACCCAGCACAGATCTTTGGTGAGGAAGGAGGACAGAGAGGCCACTGGGAATTATCTTCCTTCTTTAATACCTCCTCTGAAAGGTTCTGCCTGAGCTGCTTCTAAAGAGTTACTCAGAGGATGAGGGAGGAAAGATAAAGGCATTGACTGGAAAGGCACCAATGCAGGATCCCGTGTGTGATTTTAAACTGGGAGCTGGGTTATATGGAAAATAAGGCTCCTTTAGAGAAAGCAGGGCTCTGCCAGAGCAATCCCTAAGACAAGCCTGTCCTCAAGCCTGTCCTCAAGCCTGTTAGGACATGCCACGAAACACTGCCATTCTGAAATATGACGGAATTTTCAAGGAGCCCAGCAGAAACAGACTTTCTATGGTGGCTAGCCTGGCTGTTATTCTCTCTAGCAGCAGAGCCAGCCAAATTAACATTGCTAGCGATGTATTCCTCAGAAAAAGCACTTGGCTCAGAGTTTTTTGCTATTTGAAATATATATCGGCTTCATTAAGTTTTTAATGAACATATTTGGGCCAACTCTTGAGACAAGCTGAATATTTTTGCCCAGCAACTGCAATTAAAATTCAATCCATGTGGTTGATGGACGTGCTATCCATTTCTGTTCCTTGATGACTGACGGAGCTCCTGAAGAAACCTACCAGTCAGGCAGACAAAGAGGTTTGGAAAACGGTAGTACCTTCTTCGGTTTCAGCCCAGCCACTGATGTTCAGAATTTATGGCTTGGAGGTTTTCCTTCAGCTCCAACACGAACATAACCCAAGCAGGCATTTGTTGGCTGTTGCCATAGTGACAGCAGGCAGGGAATGTTCCGACAGCTCAGTGCTTGGCACAACGTCGCCTCTTTAGCTTGCTAACAAATGTCTGATTAAACATTCATGTTCCCCCAGACATCCAATCCATATGGATGACTGACTTCATAAACACTTGACCCAAATCCTGCTTCGTTACGTGGGTAAGAGTGAGATGGTGGGGAAGGACCTGTCACAGCACAGCTTTGCTGCTACCAGGCACGATTCTTATTTGGAAACTAAATGAACAGCAGCCATGGGATCAAGCTCTTCTATCTGCATGTACTACTCGAGTGACATGTGTCTTAGAGTCTTCATGATATTCACAGCCAGCCACAAAAGGGTGCTGAAATCACCACAGATCGCAGGGAAAATATCTTTTGGAAAGAGTCATAACTTCTCACTTGACTTTCAATGGGGTCTCTGTCTCTTACTGATCTCCTGCTCCACAAAAGAGATGAAGATCATTCTCTGCTGGAGCTACCAGCACGGGTGCTGCTTCTCCACTTTGAACCGTTCAGATAAAGGGATCCCCCTCATCCTCTTCCTGTTTACTCTCACACAAATCCTTCCACTGCCCCTCCAAGGATTACACACCCATCTCCTGCCCCATCCCTGTGCACTGCTGCAGCATTCCGTGGGAGAGGGACAAAAGCTTTGGCCAGGGAAGTGGAATGCCAAGTACAAGATGTTGCCCCTCCCTGCCTCCCAGGCTGGAATCAGGATGCCATGCAGGTACTTCCGAGGAACACACATTTGTGTGCTGGAAACTGGGGCTTCAGCTAGGGCTCAGTGAGAACTCGTGGCACTGTGGGAAAGGACCAGGGGAAGCAGTGCTGAGGGACCACAAAACGCCTTCTGGAGATACTAAAATTGGTGCCTCATGTCTTCAGAGATTGGTGGTGGTGGGTTTTTTGTTCCTTTGTTTTACTTTTAGGATTTCATGTTCGTGATGTACTACTCTGTGCTGGGAGGGTTTCCTCCAGCCAGCTGCGGTGCAATTAAAAGAGGGCTCTAGTGAGCACGGCAACCCGGAGAGGGCACAGCAGTTTGCGCAGGCAGGGCAAGCAGGTGGGGTTGCAGGTATCCTCCTGCTAGTGGGGTTTTTAGTTTGCTTTTGTGTTGAGATTTGGTTGGTGGGGTTTGGGGGTTTTTTTTTTCAGCAATGGTCTTTACACAATCAAAAGCCACAGCTAGTGAAAGTGTACCCAGCCAAACAGAACCCTGCAAGAAGAATGCGTCTGTCCAGACCCCTTCCTGTGAGGAGTGTTTGAGCCTGTCAGTAGCACCAGGGGATGTTGTAAAAGATGCCTGCCTGAGGTGTGAACAGGTGAACAATATCTCTCTGGTGGCCAAGCTTAAGGAGGAAGTAAAGGACTAAGGAGCATCATTAGGGAAAGAGAAAGGGAAATAGACTGGTGGAGTTTCACCCTTCCATCCTTGAGAGAAGCCCCCCAGGTGTCAGAGGACTCCCATGCCTCCTACCATCAGGCAATGGGAGGACACCTGGTGGATGAAGGGCAAAGGAAATGGGTTTCTGCTCAGGGAGGTAATAAAAATTCCTCTCGACCCCCAACACCTACCCAGGTGCCACTTCAGAACAGGGATGAGACCCCAGATCCAGAGGGTCAGCCAGATGGCACTGAAGAAAATAAACTGCCCAGTGAGCCTCCCAATTGTACTTCGCTTGTCAGGCGGATCCCTACCTCTAGCATTATAAAGAAGGAAGGGTAGTGGAGGTAGGTGACTCTGTTCTGAGGGGAATAGAGGGCCCTGTGTGTCAACTGGACCCATCCCACAGGGAGCTCTGCTGCCTCCCTGGGGCCCGGGGACAGGATATTACCAAGAGACTCCTTGGGCTGATTCAGGCCTCTGATTATTACCCACTGCTGATACTCCAGGCTGGCAGTGACAAGATTGAAAAGAAGAGCAGCAGAGCAATTAAGAGTGACTTCAGGGCTCTGGGTCAAGTGGTTGATAGGGCAGGAGCACAGACTGTTTTGCTCAGTCCCTTCAGTGGCAGGGAGAAACAATGAAAGCGAAAGGAGAGCTCACATTATCAACAAGTGGCTCAAGGGTTGGTGTCATCAGCAGAATTTTGGGTTCTTTGATCATGGGACAATATTCACGGCACCTGGCCTGCTGGAGCCAGACAGGCTCCATCTATCTGTTAAGGGCAGAAGGTTTTTAGCTCATGAACTGGCGGAACTCATTGAGAGGACTTTAAATCAGGTTTGAAGGGGGAAGAGGATGCAACTGGGCTCTCCAGAAGCAAGCCCAAGGGTGGTAAGCCTGAGTTAGGGGGGAAATCAGTAGCCCAGCTGAAGTGCACATATACAAGTGCACGCAGCATGGGCAACAAACAAGAGGAGCTGGAAGCTGTGGTACAACAGCAAAGCTGTGACGTAGTTGCCATCACGGAAACATGGTGGGATGACTTGTGAGACTGGAGTGCTGCAGGGGATGGCTACAAGCTCTTCAGAAGAGACAGGAGAGGGAGAAGAGGTGGAGGGATGGCCCTTTACATTAGGGAGGCTTTTGATGCCATGGAAATTGAAACTAATGATGATGAAGTTGAATGCCTGTGGGTAAGAATTAAGGGGAAGGCCAACAGGGCTGACATCCTACTGGGAGTCTGTTATCAACCACACAACCAGGAGGAAGAGGTGGACAACCTATTCTACAAGCAGCTGGAGGATGTTACAGGATCACCAGCCCTTGTTCTTGTAGGTGACTTTAACATACCAGACATCTGCTGGGAACTCAGTATAGCAGAGAAGAGGCAGTCCAGGAGGTTCTTAGAGCGTATGGAGGACAACTTCTTGTCAGAGCTGGTGAGTGAGCCCACCAGGAGAGGGACTAACCCAGATCTGCTCTTTGCAAATAAAGATGGGCTGGTGGGAGATGTGGTGGTTGGAGGCCATCTGGGGCACAGTGACCATGAGAGAATCGAGTTCTCAATATTTGGTGAAATAAGGAGGGGGATCAATAAAACTTCCGCAGTGGACTTCCAGAGGGCAGACTTTGGTCTATTCAGGAGACTTATTTGGAGAGTTCCTTGGGAAGCAGCCCTCAAAAACAAAGGAGTTCAGGAAGGGGGGGCGTGCTTCAAAACAGAGAACTTGAGTGTGCAGGAACTGTCCCTGTGTGCCGAAAGACAAGTCGATGAGGCAAATGTCCAGCCTGGATGGGCAAGGAGCTTACAAAGGAACCGAGGAATAAAAAGAGGATGTATCATCTTTGGAAGGAGGGTCAGGTATCTGAGGAAGTATTTAAGGGGGTTGTTAGGGCATGTAGGAAAAAAATTAGAGAGGTCAAAGCTCAGTTAGAACTTAATTTGGCAACTTTTTTGAAGGATAATAAAAAATGTTTTTACAAATATATTAATGGGAAAAGGAAGGGCAAGAACAACCTCGGTTCTCTACCGGATGCAGAAGGGAATTTAGTGACCGCAGATGGGGAGAAGGCAGAGGTGTTTAATGCCTTCTTTGCCTCGGTCTTTATCGGAAAGACGGTTTGTCCTCAGGACAGCTGTCCTCCTGGGCTGGTAGATGGTGTCAGGGAGCAGGATGGACCCCCTGTTATCCAAGAGGAGGCAGTCAGGGAACTGCTGAGCTGCTTGGATATTCATAAATCTATGGGACCAGATGGGATC
>VZRS01000207.1:82533-155250 GCA_013398055.1 Ifrita kowaldi
GTCCAGAGGAGGGGGACAGGGCTGGTGAGGGGCCTGGAACACAAGCCCTGTGAGGAACGGCTGAGGGAGCTGGGGTTGTGTAGCCTGGAGAAAAGGAGGCTCAGAGGTGACCTTGTCACTCTCTACAGCTCCCTGACAGGAGGTTGTAGCCAGGTGGGGGTCGGGCTCTTCTCCCAGACAACGACTGACAGAACAGGAGGACACAGCTTCAAGCTGTGCCAGGGGAAATTTAGGTTGGATGTCAGGAAAAAGTTTTTTACTGAAAGAGTGATAAAGGTCTGGAATCGTCTGCCTGGGGAGGTGGTGGAGTCACCATCCCTGGATGTGTTTAAAAAAAGATTGGATGTGGCACTCAGAGCCATGGTTTAGTTGAGGTGGTGTTAGGGCATGGGCTGGACTCGGTGACCTTGGAGGTCTCTTCCAACCTGGTGATTCTGGGATTCTGAGGGGCTGCACAGGTCTTGCAGAGACACTTCAAGGGCTGAACTGAAACCTTGATTAAGCCACTGAACACACTCTCCTGGCATGCAAAAAATGCTTTTTTGGCCCTTTCCACAGTAACAGACAACATACTTGTTGCCACCTTATTTCCTACCCTAGCACAAAAGAAGTTTAAGCCACACACAAGAACAGAAGAATTTGTTTATGAAAAATTTATCCTATGTTCATGCACCTTATCCAGCAATGACTCACAGAAGCGAAGATCTATAGGAGATTTCATCTCATTTTCATCTCATCTTGCTTTAAAGACCCCTTCTGTCCTTTCCTGCTAGGAGTCATGCTACCAAGCCTTGGTTGTGACACTGTGATGATATCCAGGGCTGCTAAATCCCAAACCTCTACTCAGCAGCACTCTGGGGGTGTTAGGGTCTATGTGTGACAGCAGAGTGCCAGAACTTTGCTGATGAATTCCTGTGAAACACCAGCTGACAGGACCTTCCTGCCTGGTGCTGGGCTCTCACAGCCTCAGCAGCAGGAGGAACATCTGCAAACATGGCTCATGTGAATACTCATGCATGAATCAGCATCACAAATTAGAGGCTGGGTTTTTTGTGGTGGTTCTAAAACCAGCATTTCCTGAAGTCAACTTCTGTGACTCTCGGTCATCTCTCACTGCCCCTGTGAAGCTTTAGAGCAATCTCACTCTCAGTGGGATACAGTTGTCCATTTTGGCTTGGGCTTTGCCAGAGCAGACCCAGCATTCAGGCAAAGAGAGTCATCCCACAGCCTCCAGCCCAAGGACAGCTCCCAGGAATTCATGGACACAACTCACATCGGCCATAGAATGATTCACAGCAGCAAAGCATACTGAAAAACTGTGCCTGTGTGGTAGCCCTATACCTAGAGGTCTGTCAGGTAGAATTTTAAAATACATGTTTTTTTCCCTTCAAACAATTATTTTTTTTTTCTGGACAGATGTAGGCTTTGAAATGTTTAATCATGCAAATGTCTGGTGTTATCTGTTAAAAGCCTGAACTTTCCCTCTTCTCTCCAGATTGTTTTTGTAAACACACCAACAGAAGGGCTTTGTCTACTTGCATATGAAACCACATAACTCTGCCACTTCTTTTGGAAGAGGTTATAACTGAATTCATTTAGTACCTATTTGTTGAACACGGAATACTTCACAGTCCCTCATCAAGTAAAGCTTCCATAATTTAAAATAAAAATATGAAGCCATGCCAGGAATGGAGCACCTCAGAGACAAGACTCAAACCATGGTCAAGTTCAGCCACCAGGAGCTACACAAGTCACAGAATTAATAAGAACAGCAGCTTTTAGCCATTTGGGAATAGCATAACACACAAGGATTTTAAAAGCTGAAATTCAGCCACTTCAGTAACTCTAACAGAACACTAAGTCAGATAAAATTATGTTTACATATCAGTTTCTAGACACAGAAAAAAATTCCATATTTTTCTGTTGGGTGTGTTTCTGTCTCAACATGACTTTAGAGACAGGAAAGCACTGAAAAAATTGGTTGACTCTAAGCCCACTCCTTCAATGTATACACATGTCCTGCACATAATTATCCCTGCCAGTTACACATCCAGTTTTTCCCAAGTGTCATTTCTGACTGGTCCTTCAGAAGGTTTCCATACCTGTGCTGGCAGGTGACACTTTCTTCCCCTTTTTCTCCCTGAAGGTCAGAGACTTGATTTGAAGAATTTGTAATGAAAAGACATTTGAAGAATCCACATTTCTTGGTGCTCCAACATGATGCTCTCCAGCCTCTTGCTGACAGCTGGTATTAAAATCCTGAGCTGCCTCTCGTGTCAGGCAATTGAGAGGCAAGGCAGGCTCAACAACCAGAGCAAGGAGACAGAAGCAGTTCTGAAAGCATTAGAAATCCCAGAAAACTCTCAGGAGATTCTGACGATCAATCAGAAAAAAAAAAAAAAAAAAAAGAAAGAAAAGAAAAGAAAAAAAACCCCCAAACCATAAAGTTTTCACACAGGTCTCAGGCTCACTAACACAAACATCTGCAAAATGCTAAGAGTCTGCTTCCCCATCATCTATCAGCAAACATGGGGGACAGAGCCAAGGGGGAAATGAGGGTGAATTCCAAAAGACATCATAATTTGGCAAGTGAAATAAGACTTAAATTGTGATGAATACCTATGTCTGCTTCTGCCCTCTTACTTTTCCGTATTTAGTCACCAATCCCAGTGCGAAGACTTATGCTTGTTTTTCTCCTGAGCCATCCTGAGAATAATCCCAGCAGTGAAATACATGTTCCATTCCTTCTGCTCAAGACCTGTAACACCCCACCTGCTCCCAGAACTAACTGGACATTTCTACCTGGACATATATTAAAACCTCACCTCTACAAACATGCTGGGTTTTTTCCAAGGACTAATGCTGATGGAGCATAGAGCAAAACACAAAACGAAGACTCAACTCAGGCCAGACCAACAGGCACCCAAATGTCCCAAGAACACAATGATGACAACATCAGCTCTGAGAGGTTCCAGCATTTGACAGGCTGGGAGAGCTGGGGGTGTTCAGCCTGGAAAAGGCTCGGGAAGGCCTAAGAGCCCCTTCCAGTGCCTAGAGGGATCCAAGAGAGCTGGAGAGGGACTTGGGACAGGGATGGAGGGACAGGACAAGGGGGAATGGCTTCCCAGTGCCAGAGGGCAGGGATGGATGGGATATTGGGAAGGAATTGCTCCCTGGGAGGGTGGGCAGGCCCTGGCACAGGGTGCCCAGAGCAGCTGTGGCTGCCCCTGGATCCCTGGCAGTGCCCAAGGCCAGGCTGGACACTGGGGCTTGGAGCAGCCTGGGACAGTGGAAGGTGTCCCTGCCCATGGCAGGGGTGGCACTGGATGGACTTTGAGGTCCCTTCCCAGCCAAACCACTCAGTGATTCTGTGATTTCCTTCCTACAGTGCAGTTACTCGAGAAACTCCACTCAGCCCTTCCATCAGGGCTGCAGTAGAATCACCATAGGCTGCTCCCCAGAGAACCAGCAGGGGAATCAAAAACACATCAGCACAGGAACATCACGAGTGCACAATTTAACAGCAAGTTCAAGCCAATATAATGGCCAGCGCTGATAAGGAGTGGCTGATAAGGGGTGTCCCCACTACTGCCTCCTTGCCAGCAGCTCCAAACACACCCTCCCACCAAAGGAGCTACTCCATTTTCCTAGAGATTGCTTTTGTGAACCAAAACAACAAAAAGAGGAACTATGCCAAATATGACCTCAGTCAACTTTCCTAAGTCAGGTAAGTGCCACTGCAAGGAAAAAATACTGGGAAACATGTTCAGGAGGAGCTCTGGGCTGCCTGCTCAGCGGCAGTACTGCCAGTACAGTTCCTGTACGCAAAGGAAGCAACACTGTCGTGCTGTGAGATACAGTCTTTCCCAGCTGGAGTTATCTGTTCCAGTGCTGTTATCTTCCCCGTTGTTTCACAGGAAACAGCTTATTCCTGCCAGTTCAGACCACTTCCAACAGGAGACCCCGACAGTCCTCCATATGACCAGCCACCCCGTACCATCTTCATACACAGCAAGGAGGAACAAGTCCGAAACACAAAAGCCAATTGCTCACTTCCACTGGATGTGTGGCAATCCTCTTACAAAATTTTCAGAAAACATCAGGGTCTGCTCCATCTCAAGACTGCAAGAAATGCCATCATGTGAGTTCCTCTTTAGCATACCCAGCTCACAGTGAACACATACAGTGATATCCTTGGGATCTGAAGGGAAAACAGAAACCCCTCATCCTTGGCCATATTCCCACCTCCCAGGTTTCACAGACAGCTTTGTCTGTAAGTATCTCAGGGACCACCTACTAGGTCCTCTTCCTGAAAGTCAGTCCTCTAGATCTCAAAAAGATGTATGTCATATGATAAATCCACTTTCACTGGGCTGCCAAGCCAGGAAGCAGCTCTTCTCTTCTCACCATCTTCTCCCAGATGCTGCAGAAAACCCAGAGGACCAAGTGCCAATTTTTCATTCCTGAACTATTTCACAATTTCTGTTGACATATGTAATGACTCTCTGAGCACAGCTTTTGTGAAGAGTTAACCTGGAGAGACTGAGAACATCAGCAAGCAGAGCTTCTGGACAAGAGAAGGACAGACAGTTTTAGGAACAGAATGCAAACAACTTCAGAAATGAGTGTGTGTGCACAGGTGTTTGTGTGTGTGTGTGTGCATATCCTGGGCAAGATAGGGAAAGATGTTAACAGCTTCTCCCAAAGCCACCCAAAACCCCCCTGAGGCTCCTATAGCTCAGAGTTTATTTCTGACATAAAATACAAAGGTTCAGGCCTTCCAACCAGATGGCTGATGCCATCTGAAATGCTGTAGCTGTTCTGTTTACTTGGATAAATTTTAAACTTCTATCTCCTCTATCAGGCATCATAGGAGGTATTTGCGAAGGAATTAAGCAATAGAACAAACTCATTTTGGTAGCTTTTTTCTGTGTTTGCAATGAAGATGAAGTGTTTAAAGTGCCTTCTGAGTTAGTGAGGTTACACAGATGAGTCTTTCATCCTTCTCTTTCCAAATAGGGCACCTCAGCATCCCAGCCTTTCTTCCCACTGTGCACCCTAAACTTGGGCTCCAGCCTTATAGTCTGTGTCTTCTCCTACTCTTTGCCTCCCTAGCCTGAGATCCTGTCCCTGGACCCTCTGAGCTCTCGCTTTCCTGGCTCCCTGCTCCTTCCCCTCCACATCAAGACGTGAACAGGAAACTGCTAATACTCACCACGGAAGGCACTGGTTGGCAGCAGGATAGAGACATCACCTTCCCTGAGAGGGCTATGAAGTGGGAACAGAGCTGGACATATGGAAAATTGAAGCTTAGTTATGTTTACTCAGTAACTGGCACCTAAACCTATGAAAATGTATCATGAGCACTGACACAGCTCCAACCACAGTCCACCTCCACTGCCAAAGAAGACTTTTGGAAACATCTGTAACACTTCTATTTGTATTATCTACCTCCAAATTCATCATGAATTTATCTATCTATAAATTCATCATTATTATTACTAATGCATATAAATTGCCTTTTAGGCCCTCAAAGTAGCTCAGTAAAAATAAATTAAACATTAGCATATTTCTTACAATTAGATTCTCATCACATTGCTAATCATAGTCATTCCAGTGAATACGGTTATTTGAATCATCTTAGTTGCATTTTTGTATTGAAAGAGACACAGGACAAAAATGATTTTCTGTTGGAACTGGGGAAGCCATACAAAATGTATAATTAAGTATTTTGCAACTGCTTAGTATAAACAAACGTAAAAATAAAATGATGGGTTCTTACTTGGAAGTGTTGTCAAAATATGATGGTATTTCAATTAAAGACCAAAATCTATCTATGTGAAGAGACAGCTGAAGGAAACAGTGGTATAAAATACAAGGACTAAAAGAAGTAGAAGTAAATATATATGTTTGCAGTAAATCTTTGACTATAACATCATATAAGGTTTTAAAATAATTCAGCAATCTCATAAATGTGCAGCTGCAAGAACTAGTCCAATATTCTCAAGTAATTTTTTCTCCCACAAAGGCATTCTGTCTGGTCATTTCATATCACTTCAGGAGAAATCCATCTTCTGACTTTACAAAAACAAGTTCCTTGCTGTGCCTCAGCCTCGCTGAGCAGGGCACACAGAAACAGTCTGCACAGAACATGTAATGGACACATCCATGCCCATGTTCAGGTGCCAGCAGGCAGCACCTGCACACTCAATCCACAGCAGCACTGAATTTGTGCTGTTCAAATCATTCCAGTGCTGAATTTGTGCCATCCAAAGCATTCCAGTGCCTGTGGATCGCCCAGCACGCTTTGCTGGGAAAGAGAAAAATCCAGTGGCAGAAATAAAGCCAGGCAACAAAACATACTGGAAGCACAACTTACATTGTGCATAAATCAACAGTTCAAAGGTTGATCCGGTGGGGGAAAATCCACTTTGTGAATCACTACACAAGGAAAAATGTTAACAGTGAACTTGGGCTGACCTAAATTAACGCAGTGCCCTTTGTAACCGCTTAGGTATAGTCTGGTATATTTTAAAAAGAAAATGTCCCCTCCTACCTGTGTGATTCAGCAGCAGCAGCAGCAGATGCCAGAAAAAAGGACTTCAGGTGTGAGGTGCCAGGTCCTGCCATTGGCAAGGCCTGTTTGGTGCTGGCACTGGGCACTGCTCTGGCAGCAACGCTGCTCACTCACCTTCGGGGAAACTCTCTCACCGGTGTAACTCATGCTGAATGCTTTCACTGCTCTTCAAAATGTCAAATGCCAATAAACAATGAATTATTCCCCAACTACATGGGCAAAAAGGGGTGAGAGAGAGGTAACATCACCAGTCACCAGTCAAGTTGATTCATTGGTCCAACTTTATCGATGGACAAATCAACATTTTCCGACCTTGCACCAAAATTGCCTCTGCTTTCCGCAGGGCTGCCTGTTCCAAGACACACAATGCCACCTAAGACGCCTTAATAAGGAAAGCCATTTCAAACAGGGCCCTACTCCTGTTCTTAGTTTTGCCAAAGGCTTTGATGCTGGAATATAAAATATATTCCTAAACTCATGGATGGCTCCAAGCTAGGACGGGCTGTGAACACTCTGGGGTACGAGAACAGAATTCAAAATCACACATGAGGGAAGCACTCTGAAATCAAAGAAACTAAATTCAATGTGAAACAAAGCAAAGCAACCAAACCCCAAAACTTTCTCATGAGAATAACCTATTTGGGGGATGCCCAAATAAACTAAGGACTAGATGGTGAATCTCAAAACATGATACAGTAATTATACCACTAAGCAAATGAATGCAAGGTGATGTCGATGAAGACAATGCTCAGGCTGTGATGCACTCACTGAAAAGCTGGATTCTCTTTCCCTTGCTCTACTAGGGCTTCAAAAAGCCATTTTGGAGCACTACACTGCCATAAAATTATAAACCAACTGCTCCAAAGGAACCATCTACAATAACAAAATTATCAAGAAGCACGATTCATTACAAAAAAAAAGCATAACAAAAGAAGATTAAATATGACCACAGCCTTCATCAAATGCTTAGGAGATTACAAGGACGCTGACAATCAGCAGTCCTCTGTGATGACTCTGCTAGGGACAGAGAAAAAGTCCCAAAGTACTTAAACACGAGCAAAGAAAAACCTTGTTAAACCAAAATGGTGAATCTCTCAAGCCACAAACGTGGTGAGACTTCCTTTGCTGCAGGATTCTAAAAACAGATTTGACAAACACCTTTATTAGGAAGAAACTATTGGCTGTGACAGCGGTGAGGCCCTGGCACAGGGTGCCCAGTGCAGCTGTGGCTGCCCCTGGATCCCTGGCAGTGTCCAGTCAGGTTGGACATTGGGGCTTGGAACAGCCTGGGATAGGATTCCAGGATAAACAGAAAAAACCTAGGACACACTTTCTTAGCCACCAGTTCACACGCTGCTGGCATTGACACAAACTTTTAAGGAGTAATCCAGAGAGTTGAGTCTTCAAGTAATAAATTCACTACAATGGAACGCCCTTCCGTAACAAGAAAGTGACTGGTAGCTGGAAGCAGACGGACACCTGGAAACCCATGGGGTAGCTCATTTCCTGGGGTTGTACTTCTTTTTACAAACAATAAAAAGAGCAGATCTAAATTAAGAAGCTCAGAGATTTTTGGCCCAGTGAGCACTCCTGATTCTTAAGACACCCAGGAGAATTTTCCTTTTTACAGCTATTAAACAACTGCGTATGAGGATTGTGTTAAGCAAGCAGGGACCTTTGTACGGTTTTAACATAAGAGGGGATTAAAGTCCCCGCTTCTGCTCTGAATAACACAAGGCTTAAATATTTAGAACATGTTTCTTCTCAAGCCATTTCTACTCTCCACTTTTATCCCTCCCCATTCAGTATTTTTAGAAAACCTAAGTCTCAGAAAGAAAAATCTTGTTCGCCTTCTGTGCCAGTGTAGATGCAGGGATTAACATCATACTTTCTAGAGGGAAATGGTTGAGAGAGACAGATGGCCCATTCTGCCAGAATTACAAACAAAAGCTCAACTCTTCTACCTGAGGAATTTTCAGCATCTGAAAGTTAAACCATTTAAGCTACAAGATTTTGAAAAGTGAATGTGAACTAGGAAATTTTTATAATGTTAAACTTCACTTAAAGTGAGCACATCATTTGTGAGCATATAATCCAAGCATAAAATGGGAGAATGAGGATCAAGCCGAGGAAAAACCTTGTCTGACTCCAAAATGGGCAAACAGATACAGATATATCAAGGGAGTAGGATGACAGCCAGTGTGTAATCATACAATAAAAGACGGGTTTGGGTTGAAAGGGACCTTAAAACCCATCCAGTGCCATCCCTGCCATGGGCAGGGACACCTTCCACTGTCCCAGGCTGCTCCAAGCCCCAATGTCCAGCCTGGCCTTGGGCACTGCCAGGGATCCAGGGGCAGCCACAGCTGCTCTGGGCACCCTGTGCCAGGACCTGCCCACCCTCCCAGGGAACAATTCCTTCCATGCAGCTCACCTAAATTTCCCCTCTGGCAGTGGGAAGCCATTCTCTGTGTCCTGTCCCTCCATCCCTTGGAAAGAGTCTCTCTCCTGATTCGCCCCAAACGAGCCTGGAGACACTTCAGAGACAGAGTCAGAGAAGTGGGTATTTGTTTTATTCGGCGCGCCGGGTGTGTGGGGATCGCTCCTCCAAAACACACACACCAGTGCTCTCTACAGCACAGTATTAAGGGTTAAATCATGAATATTCATCACATTCCTTGGGACAGGTGTGGTTATACAAATTATTTCTCAGAAGTCACTAGCATCATTAGCCTACGTGCCACGCATGCGCTGTGTGTGCTGGTGGTCGCACTGATGAAGGCCTCTCCTCTTCATCAGGGGTCTTTGTGATGAAGATAAATAGTTTTCCTCATAATGCCCTTTTCACCTTTCTCCCCGGGGCATGCGTAGTCCTTTGGGGAATGATTCAGCAGTTTCTGAGATGATCCTTGTCCCCTCTATCTTGACAAGATTAGGGTGAATCCGGCTTCTTAAGTATTGGAATTAACATTTGCTGTCTGAATTAACATTTGCTGTCTCTTAAAAGCTAACTGTGTTTACATGAGTTAGCTATTGACTGCTCTTTCTTCACTCCATGTTTCCTGCAGCTCCTTCAGGCCCTGCAAGGCCACAGTGAGGTCACCCCAAAGCTTTTCTTCTCCAGGCTGAACAATCCCAGCTCTCCCAGCCTTTCCTCCCAGCAGAGCTGCTCCATCCCTCTGATCATCCTGGAGCCTCCTCTGGGCTCTCTCCAGCAGCTCCAGGTCCTCCCTGTGCTGGGCCCCAGGGCTGGGGCAGCTCTGCAGGTGGGGTCTCACCTGAGCACAGGGGCACAGGGGCAGAATCCCCCCCTCCCCTGCTGCCCATGCTGGGGGCTCAGCCCAGCACAGGGGGTTTCTCTACTGTTTTCAATCTATACCCACAAAATAGTTCTTTTCAACTCTTTTGACACTCTTTACACAGCAGCATTAGGGCTGAGTTTCTTACCCCACTGCATCTCCTCTGCTTTGGAGCTTCTCTCCTCAACGCCCAAGCCAAGTGCCAGAATTTCTTGTTTCAAGTGCTTCCTCTAAATCTGTGTGGAGGGGTTTTGCTTTCGGTTTTTTTTTTTTTTTAAACCCAAGAGGTTCAGAGGGGGCAGAATGAGCAGAAGGCCTCCGATACACCACATAAGCAGGAAATCACCTCCCTTCTTGTTATGATAAATGGGAGAGGATCAGCCCCCACTGTCGGCATCAGAGGGCACCTAACCAGCCATGCAGGGCTTGCACCTCCCTCTATCTCATTCCTCACTGCTCAGAGGCATAACCAGCTTTTCTTGCTGCTGATTGATCTGGTGTCACCAAATCAAATGGGTGTTTCACTGCTGCAAAGGGAGTGTAAACACATCATGAAATCAGAAGAGTCAGTGCTTAACTCTACGCTTACTTTGTGCCAGTGTAAGTAGCCAACTTGACAGGAATAAAGCAAGGAAAATGCAGTCCTCTTAGAGTCTCCCAAGTTCTCTTACTATCCAAAAGGCAAAGAGGGAAATCTAGCAGTGGTTTTACAATGACACAGGGTTTGGCAGCCTGTAATCTGCAGCGACTTCCACCTCTCCCAATGACACAGCTTCTTTTCTGTGAGAGGACGCTTCACAATTCCCTCGGTTTCCTAGCAGGGAAGGCAAACTTAGCGGCATTGGCACTGCAACATCTGCTTCCTAACACCATCAGATCCCTTCAGAGAGGAGCCATTCACATGAGTTCTTGGCTTTGCCTTTGCCACTATTCTGTCTGGAAGGTGACAAATATCAAAGAATTTTCTTCATTGCGATTTAGATCCCTTAACTACCGACAGCAAATGTAATAGGGTTTTTGGGTTGGTTTTCTGGGTGATATAGCTCCATCTACAGTGAAATGCAGCTGAGACTCAACTAAAAATCACCAAGGAGGATGGTACATCTGAGCAGAAGGCTGCTCTCACAAAACAGATCATATTTATCAATTGTCACAATACTGTCACATAAAATACCAGTAAGCATCTGGATTTGTTTAACTTTTGACTATTTATTAAATACATTACAGTACAACACAGAAAAAGCTTCTGTTGTATGAGAGGAATTTGCATTTTGCTAACAAAACCAGCTTTTCAGACCTGTACTGAAACAAAAACAAAAACCAAATCCACAACTCCAGCAATAATATGTCAGTGCTGAAATTTCTTCATCACACCAATCCTGGAAAAAGTGCCTTTTGATGATAGCTTAGCAGAGCTAAAACTTTATTTTCAAAACATTAAATCATACATAGATTGGCAAGGAAGGAAAAAAATCACGGAAGGATAATTATAGATTGTTTAGTGTAGCAGAATTACAAACAATAGATTTTCCTTCTTCAAAATCTCATCGTTTTCCTTCTCATTTTAATGAGATAATGATAAGCACAGGAAATATGAATTTAGATAAACGGAGGGTAGAGACCAACAATTAAAACAAAATCAGAAGTTTGCTAAAATATCCTATTATCTTAATTAACTTTCTTTTTAGTTCTTAATTTTGAATATCTGGAAAACAGCTTTCAACAGTGAGGGACAGCATTGTAATAACATACAGTAATAAACAATAACATACAATCTGATTCTCTTCTTCCTAAAATGACTAGAAAAGGTTAAATCCAGTAAAAAATGATTGTATAATAATTCTATAGGAAATGATCAATGAAAACAACTACTGAGCACACACAGCAATAAGAGCACGGAACTATAATATAACTTGATACCTTAACAAACCAAACCAGATTGACTGAGAGCACTTTAGCTGAACTGGTTTGTCATTTACAGCTCTGGCATAGAGGGAAGAACTGAAATATAGGCATTTTCTTTCCACTCACATCCACCTTTGTCAAAGGGCTGGAGAATTTGATTATTCCCCAGGAAAGCAGCTCTTGGAGATCGACTGCTGCATGGCACAATCTCCCTGGTCACATCTCAGGCTGGACATTAGCCCATGGGCTTTTCCCTTCCCAGTACAGCTCAGCAGTTCTCCCTCTCCCCTCCAGACACATTCCCTGGCCTCCCTGCACTCAGATCTCCACCCAAAGGATGTGAGCAGGTAACAGTCCCTACTCTCAGGTTGCCTGGCTCATGCTGTGCAGATGGGGAAGGTTGGGGGGGACACAGAGTAAGAGTCTCCAAAATGCTGTAGTTGGAAAACTGCAGCCAAAACCCCCCGTCTTTTGCCCACTTATGAATCCCTTTCAGAGAACTTCCTGTGCCCTTCAAATGTGGCTTTGCTTTTTAACACAGACTTAAAGCCACCCCATGAGGCAACATAAAATTCCTGCAAATCTCCTTTTATACCCGTTCTGGAAAATGCAATTTGATATTTGTAATTACACATACCAGACATAGCAAGAATAATGGTAGATCCCCTTCCACTTAAGTTAATAGAGCTGGTGATATAATCATGTCATTAAGCAAGTCTGGCTTCAGCATTACTGTGCTCAGATACAAAGGGAATTACACTGTCTCTAAGTCACGACCTGTAAAAACGCTGCACAGCTTGTTTAAAATCTACTGAATGTATTAATACGAATTTACGGTAGGCCTGGATGACCCCTGAGTATCCTTTGATTAAAAAAAAAGTCCTGAAAAATTAGGGGAAAAAACCCTTTCTGATTTTTAACACTTCACATGAAACAACAGGGGACTCTCTGAATTTGAGAGATGCTGGAGAGCTGGAAAATAAAAAAATGAGCCAGTGGTAAAGCTCTTTGCCTGGGACTTCCAGCCATGTTAGAGGCTGTGTTCCACCCCACTTCCGTGGGAATACTGGTATCCCTGTGTCCCTGTTACAGCTCTGATACGAAAACAGCTCTCCCTTAAGGGAAAATGCCGAGGGTGAATATCCTGAAGCTTCTAAAATTCACATACATGACACTAATTGAATGTATCAGTCTGCACAAGGTGAGGGTTTGCACGGGCAAGCTGGTTTCAGGTCACAGCATCTGTAAGTTACAGGCACTCCCAAGGGTGCAGGACTACAGCAGCCTGTCCTGGGAGTGTAAATCAGGCTGAAGTGGCTCAGGAAAAGACAAATCAAGCAGCTGCCAGACACCTGCTGCCAAAGCCCAGAGAATACAGCCTTGTCTCAACGTGCTCGGGAACACAGATGAATTAAAGGCGTGCCCTCCAACTGTGTCCCATCACCTGCTGCAGATACATCATCTCTCCGAGGCATTGCTGGAAGTTACCAGGAATATTGCTGCATTCTCTTCGCTCCCACGCAAACGTAGGAGAGCAAAAGGATCTGATGCACTACACATTTGTGACGCTCTCCCAAGTATAATTTAGCTTTACTTGGCTCATGGAACATGCATTTTTATTGAAGGGAAAAACTAAGGGGAAAAATAAACATCGTTATCCAGACTACAGAGAAAAAAAGACCTGTAGGAAAAGGAACCGGAGGCAAGAAAAGCTTCTGAAATTCTTGTAGCTTCAGTCTGGGCCGGATAACTTCCTCTGCCTTCAAAATTCAAATTACTTTGAAAAAAGGTTAATTGTGATTCTTTCCAAACTCTCTGGGGTTTTGCTGTTGACGTCAAATGCAAGCTCCCAAGTCCTCCTCCACAGGCAATTACAAATTGCAATAATGTCTGCTCAGTCTTAGATCAGACATTATCTGTATTTTCATCTTTTTAATTGTACTTTCCAATAAGATCAGTTTCATTTCTAGTTCGAATACTGTATTCCTTGGCCCAAGACTACAACACAGTTTCAGAGCTGCCCCCCTCAGTCAGCTGAAAACTATTAAAAGATAAGAAAAACTAACTCAAGAAAGAAAAATAAACCAACTCCCAATATTTTTGTTCAAGCTATTACATTTTAAGGCAGAATCAAGTGCTGTTTGCACACTTCTCAATCATTCTCCCACGCTCACACAAGGATTTTCAGAGCATGTTTGTTTCTGCCATACTTTCATTTGGAGATTTCCATACGTTACTCCGCTCCTAATCCCAGGAGCTGCTGAGGAAATACCTTGAGCCCCTTCACAGGGAGGCTCTTGCACAAGAATACACCATGACCCTCTAGACAGCCTATCACGAAAAGGCCACCAGTCTAACCTGGCTTAAGCCAGTCTGTCCCTTACAGGGTACCCCAGACTCAAAGCTAAAGCTGAAGACCACCTTTAACCTTCCAGCAAAAGATACGTAACACCCATGAGGAGATTAATCCATGTGGTTTTCCTCTGTACTTATTATATGAATTTAAAAATACTTAACACAGAATATACTTTGCAATTCATTTTCTTCTTTCTCTGTGTTTTTTTAAATCCTTTGACTGTACTTATTGAAAAAATCTCTTTGTAAGCCACCCCTTTCAGAAATATTCATGCTCCCACGTGTCTTAAACAGGACTTTCATTGCCCTTGTCATTTAGAAAATCACGTTCTTTCTGTATTAAAAAAAAAAAAATCAGACTTTTAAAAGAAAAAATGATCTTATGACAAGGTCAGAATATCTTGAATTCCATGCAGGAATGAATAAGGAAGTCTGTATAATTTATTTTAATAGGAAGCTTGAAAGAGGCTGAAATATTCATTTGTATTAAATAGAAAATATAAAACTAGCTATACCCTAGAATTAACATCTTGGGAAGAAAAGCCACAGTCTGCCTCTCAACTTCTCTCATTCCCCCATCTGACATTCTAAATTCCTGGCAGATGTCACCTTTATGGAGCCCGCAGCCTTCACAAACACTGAGTCCTGCACTGGCAGCCCTGTGACAAAATCTTCCCCACGCAGCCACTCTGAGCTCGCCTCCAGGTCCACTGGAAGCACTTGGAATAGCTCAAGGGTGAAGCCAGAAAAACTGGCCCAAGGCAGTGAAATTATCCAGCCTTCTGCTGCAGCCTTTGAATGCAGCCTTCTGTAACACCACAGTGAGGCTTTAGGGCCCCCTGTACTTCAGCAGCACTGAAGGAATAGGCTGGAATAAACTGGAATAAGCTGACCCTGCAAAAGGGTTCTGCTGGGCCCCAGCACCCGGGACGTGCACGGGAACAGCCTGAACTCACAGCAGGGCTCTGGCCCCTCACATCCAAGGGATAAGGACTGGGACAGAAAACTGAAGGAAGACGGACTACGTGGCAGCCTCGAGGCAGGACCATCTGACAGGAACTTCTGACATAATTTCTGCCAAAAGAACAGCTCACTTGGGACACAGTGACCTCTTTGAAGAAGGATTTCTGTCACCTCAGCTGCTGCCCACAGAGACTTCCTGCCTCAGGGGGCGTCTGGAGGATTCCACCCAGCAGAAGCCAGAGGAAGATCAGGCTCAGCTCACAGTAAATCTCAACAGACAGAAGAAGTTCATGCGATTTGTTAAAGTTCCTGGCGTGCAGTTTTCAGACTCTGTATTTTCTTACACTCCACTGTTTAATTAAAAATACTAGTGAACTTCAAAAAATTTAAAAATCTAGCTTCTAGGCACACCCTTGGAGTATTCAGAACTCTGCAGTATTTTCTTCCAGCTGTAAATTATTTGATTCCGGGAAATAAAGCAGTAGTTTTAGTAGGGCCCTAAACAGGATGCAGGCAGCAGTCCCATCCCAGAGTGAATCAGCCCAGGGTCTGTCCTTTGGAATAAAGAAATATTAAATACAAGCCCTCAGCCTCTGCACTACCCACAAAGCCCAGGTACAGCCATAATATGCACGAGTTTTAAGAGATTAACCATTCAACCTTTATGATCACTATTTTTCTGCCTGTTATTTTAATGGTTTCTGTACAATCACGTACAAATCGTGTGACTTAGAGACTTTTAGCAAGTTACACTCAGATAAGTACATGAATTTACATACTTGGTAATGTAGCCCTCATACAAACCAGCCATTTAATTTCTACATGTGCCTGCATGACTAAAGAGGAATAAAACTGTGTCGGTTCACAGCAGGATTGGGGCAGAAAGTAGTTTCCCAAATTTCCTCAGCATCCTGTGGCATGCATGGCCACCATTTCACACCTGTGGAGTGCTATTACAGCTAAAAAATTCAACACATATATAATTGGTATTTATTATTCCATATCTGCTTTATACCACCAAATAGAACAGATACTATTATCTAATCCCATTTGATTTAAAATGAGATTTTTTTTTAGTCATTTCCTTACTCTTAAATACCTTCTGAAGTACTGTAGGAAAACTTTCCTTTCTAATTTGTTCTGCGGCTCTCAAAATGCAGGACAATCCTTTTCCCATGCTGCCACCTCCTCCATGCAGAGAATTTCCATTACCATGGCTGTACGTGACAAGTATGTTTATGTTATATACAATTAATTATATCTCTCACATAGAGACATCTAAGAGAAGCACACAGGTAGCAGCACTGAAGCAGGACACTGACAGGGCCAGAGACCATGGAACTGTGGGGAGAAGAGAATGGCAGCCAGGGAAATGGAACTGCTTAGGAGGGAAAAAGGGAATATTAAGTCTATATTGCATCATGTTCTTCTGTACATAACTAACAGCAATTCCTGTCTCTATTTCAAGCCTTCTTTAGCAATCAGTAAAGCGTCAATTTTCATTCTCCTCCACACACAGACACAAGGAGCCTAATTTTCAGGGAGAGGTTAGCAATAAATAATTTAAAACTTTGTCAAGAATGGATGGGGTTTGACTGCATGTGTAGTCAGTTTGACAACTTGAGAGGCAGGAACAAAGCACTGCCAAGGGTGAGAAACCCTGTGGCTGCTGCATGGAATCAGAGAACCTGAAAAAGCAGCCTATAATGATCTAAAACCAGAGGTACATGAAACAGCCTCAGATCAGCCCATCAGATCCATTTATACTGCACAGAAATCTGAGACAAGGCTCAGCTTGCCAGGCTGACATTGCAGGGCCATGAGGCTCGGGATGCAGGCTGGAATCTTGGGATCAGCCACGAGGGTGAAACTCCCTGCCAATGTGCCTTTTGTGTTCTACAGGAAAAAATGAATGCTCAGTTGAGTACCTGATCCCCCCAGTTATTGTCATACAGGTTCTCTCTCAACATCTGACATCAAGCACATCAACCCCTGGCAACCCTGGCACAGTTTGTACCTCCTTTGAAAGGTATTTGTCCTGGGCTGCTTGAAGCTGGGCTCAGCACTGGAATCATCTCAGATATCAATCGTCCCTTATACCAAATTCCAAACTACAGCCATCCTTGATTGAAATGCCAGGGATTTAGTCTCTACTATGCCTCAAGGCTTTTCATGCAGCTGTCATGAGAGCTGGTTCTTTCTGCCAAGTGATTCATGTTTTGTATTGGAAGTGATTTAATCCCTTACTAATAATCTGCGGTTTATATATACAGGGCACCCCTGACTGGCATTTCTAGGGTCCCAGCAAGCCTGTCTTTAAAGATAGATAGATTCAAATACACAAAATCAGCATCTTACTGAAAAAGTAGAGGAAGACTAATCATGTCATCTACCTCTATATCCTGTTCAGTTAAAAAAATTGTGATTTTATTGGAAGGCTTCAGCATCTTCTTTATTAAGAAGGACAATAAGAATGGTTGCACTCTTATTTTAAGATCAGAAATATCCTGCTAAGTTTTTCACATCTCTGCATCCTATACTATGCTCCTCTGAGACAATATATGTACCAGGATTTTAAGTTATTTTACACACAAACACCCCCCCCCCATATTTTTCTATTTAAATATCAAATCATTTTCAATTTGGTATTTCCTAAAGCAGAGGTTTTCTGTCTTTTCACATAGTCTCTGGACATTATTTTCCCTCCTCCTCCATCTTCTAATTCTGTTTCAACCAATTTTAAACTCAATTGCAAGATGCTTTTGTGGCTTATAAAATCACATGTGCAGAACCTGAATCTTTAGAGGTCTGCAAAATGACAACAGCTAAGACAGTAAAACTGGTCACTCAGTAGGAAGTTAAGCACAGGCTTGTTTTCATTACAACCAATCTTAATCAGAGGCAATAACTTTCCACTATTAACAGCAAATTAAAGACGGGCAATTGACATTTATAAACCACTACTTATTTTAAAAGTTAATTGAGAAGAACTTTAATGAGGTGAAAGAGAATTGTCTTGTGCTTTCCAAGCCAGTCAGCCTCAAAGCACCAAAACACTGCAATGGTGCTGTTTATTATTAGTTATTACGGCCTCAGCAGCTTCCCTCTTTCCCCACTGCTCTGCACAGAATCCCAGTAAGCTGATAAACCCTGGCAACACAGAAAAGGCCTTTCTGGATAATGCAACGACTCCTAATTGCTTCTAGTCTAGCACAGCTCAAAGATTTTGAAACAGTATTTAGAGGACAACCTCTACAACTTCATCCAAGAGGAGAAATTCTAAGGCAAGTATCTGTGTATCACTGCATCAGTGTATATTATAATGTGCATTTGCATATTAGATCTAATTCAATGCTGGCAGTGGCTCAGCAGATCACTGTTATTCCTGGCATGATTTAAACCATGCATCACTCAAAGATCCTGAAAAAAATGAAAGCACTCAAGTAAGGATAAGGGAAGAGAGCCACTCCTGGGACAGGAATAAGTCACAATGCAAATACAGGGACAAGAACAACTGGGCAGGCAGCAATTCTGCAGAAGATAATCTAATCCATCACAAATTGAATCTAACTCAGCCTGCTGCAGCACTGCGAGGGTCTGTGTGAGCGACTCGCACTCTCCTGTCTGATTTTGCAGGAGGATGCTCAAACACTGTCACAGCTGGGAGATGCAATCACCAGCACAGGGACTGTGCCTTCCCAGGCTGCCTTGGCAGCTCCTGAATACTTAAGACCTGCTGCTGTTTCAGGGTAAAGACAAGGGGGGGGAAAAAGTAGTAATATTAAGCTCACCTATTTGCTTTTGGCCCATTTCAGTTCAAGTCATTCACAAGGTGAGAGGTGATCAAGCAATTTCCTAAAAAGCTTCTTGATTCCAACTGCTCATCTACATTTGAAGGCAGCTCCACTGCAGAGTCAAACATGAAACCTGGGATCAGGATTTGGAATTCAGCAGTTTGACTGTGTCTTAAAGTGGTGTAACAGATTTCAAACAGGTTAGAGTTTAGTAACCTCTACTTGGGACGATTTCAAACATGGCCTGACCCCCCTTCAAACCTGTTGGACATCAAGGATGACAATTCACTGCAATCCAGCTGCTGAGCCATCCCACACACACTCAAGTGTATCTCAGTACAAGCTACAATGGGTTTGAAGTTGTATTGAATGTATTTCTGGACTTACTGCCTTTTTCAAACTGTGTTCCTTTTTTTTGATACGTATCTAGGTGCTATCACTGGTCCTAAAAAGGATGAAAACATAGAAACTGTACTTTGAGATGTATTGTGAACTTTGGGAGAAGGTTTCTGAACTGAACATTACATTCCCTTCTCCCTAGAGCAATTACATTGTCCCTAGAGCAATTTCATCCTAACCAATTATGAAGAAGTAAAAATTTGTATGATTCCATGATTTAGGATGGGGGTTCTGTGCATTAGTGATAAAACACCTCCCTGAGAGAGCTTCACCATGAAGATTAGAAGTTCCCAGATGACCACACAGAAGTTCCCAGGTACTAAATTATGACATCAGTGCATTTGCAGTTAGGATTACAACAGATGCCTTATTCCCATTTTGATTCCCTGTGATGCATAAAAGGAGTCAGTAGTGTTCCACCTGGGATCCACACACAGCCCACAGCAAACTCTGAAAACCTTGTACTCTGCACAGCTGAACATCCAGGCTTTGGCTCTGCAAATTGCTCAGACTTCAATTTGGGATTGCCAAGAGGTCTCAAATGACTCCATATTTATGTGGATATGGTTAATTAGCACTAATAACTTTACTGAACGGTTAAACAGGGACATTAAAATGAATATTTACATTTGCTGTTAGAATTTCCAGGTTTGTCCTCTTAAAAACTGTATTTACAGTACACAACCTCATTAAACAGAGAGCTGTGTATGTCACACTGGGGATGTATCACACAGCTTTACATATTCTCAGCCATCTTTCTGGGAATTCAGAGTACCCCTTTTCCTGCAGGCATAAGGAGTGAAATAAAACTGCCTGGACAGGCAGAAGATATAGAACAGACATAATAGACAGAAATAAAGCAACATCAAAATAGATGTGCCAGAACACTTCTGCTTGAACAAGAGCCTTGGACTGACACAAACTGCCCTTTCCAGCACCATGGACTGGACAGGCAGTAAAACCTCCTGAGTGGGGCTCAGATTCAAAGGACTCTAAGGCAAAGAGGGGGTGTGGTGTGTTGCAATGTCACATCATTTCTGTGATCACAAAATACTCGCTTTGTAGGGTAAGGTAAAAACTTTAACTTGGAGCTGTCCCAACATCTCTCATGGGAAACTCACAGTTACAAATCCTGAATTTGCATTCCTTCATAATGTGGATTTTTTTCCTAGCATTTGTATTTTCTTGGTTGACTTTAATTAACTTCTTGCTATGCTCATAAACTTGGAGAGGATTTGCTTTAAGCTTTTACATCTCTAGCCTATATTAAGATATTTTAAGCTTTAAACCTCTAGAACATTTAACGGATTTAAAGAATTTAAGAAGGAAGGAAAAGGTGCTTGCAAAATGCACCCAAACAGAACAATTCTGCATGAACTATTTGGCACAACTTAAAATTTATCTTAAGATGGTCTAGAAACTCCTGAATGGACCCAATCACAACAGATATGTACTTTATTTCCCATGAAATAAAACATGGAAAGCTGGAAAAGAAAAAGATGGGGAGCATAGGGAATGGGACAGAAAGAGCTAATGTAACCTGAAGCATAAAAAGACTGCAGTAAACAGTAACTAAAAATGCTGCTTTTTGAGTCCATTAAATTAAGAGACTGGGCTTTCAAAACATGCTGGAGAAAACGGAGTATTATACAGAAGGCAGATCTAGAAAGAAAAGTGAAAGGTAATTGTTATGGGTGACTGTGTGAAAAGCAGCACAGTCATATACAAAAAGAGATGCTTCTTGTGGTACATGGTGGACCTGACTTTAAAAATAAATATTTCCAAATATTTATTTTATCTACAGTGACAGAGCTGTGTCTAAGGTCTCGGAGTGACATTTGCTGTCTAATACATAGAGCATTAATAGTGCACCCTTAAGCACTGCCTCCACCCCATAAAGTACCAGTCCTTCCAGAACGTGACAGGAGTAATTCCTGCAGATAATTCTCCCTTTTAGCCTGACCATTAAGGGGGATAGGAAACATCTCATTTTTAACCCACATGGAGAGCTTCAGGTAGATGGAGAAACCTTGCTGGCGCTGGTACCAGAGGAATTGATGGCATGGCAGGCACAAGTCTTTCCTGCCTGAGAGGGACCAATCTGGTTTTTATTTATGCCTCAACATGTGTTATTCCTGTAAGAGCTATAGGCGTGCTGGCAGCCCTGTCCTGGGGAAGCTTCGCCTGGCAGCCGATCAGGGCAGAGAAAGCTCCCGCGATCGGGCTGTGAGCGAAACGCCCGGATGCCCGGGAAGAATGCCCGCGAAACTGGGCTAAGGGAGGAGCGTCAGCACATGAAAGCAATTAACTGCAACACAACGGGAGCCATTCGCTTTGGGGTCTTCTTGGAGGGAGGGGGGCCGAGCTNCGCTTTGGGGTCTTCTGGGAGGGAGGGGGGCCGAGCTAGCCCTACAGGCGAGCCCCTTCGTTTTTCCTTTCCTGTGGTCCTGCTTCCCTGCCCGTGCCTGCTTCGCCGTTCCTGCGGACCAGCTCCTCACCACGAGGACTCCGTGCTCCGCTGCCTCCCCGACGGGGCGGGCGCCGCCNATCAAAAAGAATCCTCCCCGACTCCCCCTTTTATAGTGGAACGGGACACTGCCCCACACGGGACTGGAAGAAGACCTGTATCTTGAAGGTCAGCTAAATACAGATTTTGGAGTCCCACTCACCCTTTAAGCAATAGTTCAAGCTCTTTCCCTTCTCTGGAAGCACTGTTCTAAGCACACCAAGGCTGGACTCTCTCTCTTACTTGGATATGAACATAGCTGAAGGCGCACAAACAATGCTGAAAAGAAATGTGATCTTCAGCATTCTTGCCTTCTGAAGCAGCCACAGACACAATTCCTGTTTTCTCCATTCATCCACCATTTAGAAAGGACTATCAGTTGACTTTTTACTCAGCCAACTGAAGCATCGTGAAAAGCACCATGAATCAGTTGAATTCAATGATCTTAGAGGTCTTTTCCAACCTAAATGATTCTAGAAATAAAAATGTGCACAAGACATCCTCCTGACCTTAGTTTTTTGTACTTATGAGCCCCAAGATCATTGCAATAAAAATGCTGTGCTACACAAGTCATGTCTGATTTTAACTGTGACCTTCCTAAAGAATGAATTACACAAGGGTTATCTTATTCTTCTAATACTTCTAGGAATGGTGTGATTTGCACACTTGTGAATTGTGTAACTTGCACAAATTCATTGTTGTAAATGCACATGTGACTGAGCGGCCTGGCCAGTGCTGGCACGGAAATCAGGCCAGAGACACAGCAAGTGCTGTGTCAGAGACACGGGCTTGGGGGATGCTCCTTCCAGTTTTGTGTTCCTCTTGCTTCTTAAGAGTTGCCTGCTACATTAACTGGATTGAACAAATACTTCAGTGGTTTAAATACCACTCCCTGAGAGGTGACTTTTGCATTAACGTGAGTGGGAAGCAATCTCTCTGTAGATAATATAATGCAGAATAGAAAGGGATTGGTAGAGGATACACGCAGTCAGTAATCTGTAGGTTCCGTGAGTCTGCATCTGCTGTTCAAAGACATGTTAGGATGCCAGTTTGACGAAAACTCAGAATGATGTGATGTTGGTGTGATACTCTCAGATGCCAGCCGGGATCTCAGTAGATAGGGAGTGCTGCCCCACCACTTTTGCTGAGGCTGTTGCAGGTCCCGGCTTCCAGCAGTACCACACCAAGTCTGCAGGAAAGCAGAAAGCCACAGCTCAGAAAACACTTCAGGCTTCAAGACATTTATCTGCAGTTCCTCAGATAGGAGGCAGGTGCTCCAGACTCTGCTCTTGACGTGAGCAGGTGAAGCTCTGAGCAAGGTGGGTGCTCACAACTGCAGAGCCCATAACTCACACAGGGGTTGATGCTGCAAGGGCCAGCTTTAACTTCCACTCACTTCTCACTGGCCTTGGCTGTGCAGAGTGGAAAGGAGCCTAATGAATCCCCACTTATATGCCCTGCTTGCCCTAATTTTGTCTCTCATAGCGAGTTTAAACTACTTCAGCATTTCCCTCCTTTTTTCTGAAAAGAGGCAGAGACAATGTCATTCTAGTCCTGTTCCAAACAGATTTTTGAATGGGTCCTGAAAGCTTGCTAGTGTGAAAATAATACAATTCATCCCCTGGATATACAGTTAGGGCTTTCAGTCAGAAAGATTTGAAAGCTGTAATGTTGTTTCTGTATTCTCATTTTAAGATCTCATTTAGCAGACCTACATAATTTTGCTCTGAGGGACCTCTGGGCTGACTCAACAAGCAAAGAAAAGCTTTGTCACGGGCCTATGCTGCCAGCTAAGGTTCCTAAATCCAGAAATATAAGCCAGTCGTAAGCACATATCATTTCCACAGTTACTGTGTTGAGTATACACGCCAGGGATACTGGGAAAAGGGCACAAGGAGAACCAAAGGGAAACTGGAGGTCGATGTGGCACCTTGTACGCTGGCTGCTGTTCACTGGCTGTGCCTCATCAAAGCATTTATTTTCCTTGATGACCTGGTGATGATTAAAGTTTGGATCAGATTATCTTTCAGGGTCCCTTCCAATCTGGAAACAAAGTTTGCTTGAAGGTGTTCCAAGACATCTCAGGTGGCCTGTCTCCATTCTCAGGAGTAGTGTTGCAGTTTTGCTGTCAAAGGGATCTGCAGGGGCGTATAAAATCAGGTATCCAGCCAAAATAAAGACTATATGCTTGAAATTAGAACATTTGCATTGCAATCTGAATATTTTAATAGTCCTTTTTTATCCACAAGAGGCACTCCTGCAAATTCCACACAGCCCAGAAATCCTCAGTAACTGGTCCAGCATTTATTCACCACACTTTGTCTTATCTTCTGTATTGAGCCAACAGCTTTTCGTGACATCTCTGTAGCTGATGTCTTCAAATTCACATTGCACAGAGCTCTGCATCACCCAGCAATATTTGTGGCCACTCATTCACACGTAACTGTGGAAGCAGATGCCCCAGGCACTGCCAATGACTGGGCACACGGTGCCTTTGCAGCACGCAGGCTGCAGAGCCACAACAAAGCACCTCCTGCTGCAGGAGGGGAACTTGGTGTGGGCAGTGCCTGAGCTGCAGCCTTGCTCACACTCTGTGGGGCCCCCAAGCTCCTCCTGCTGTCCCTCGCGTCAGCATCCTCTCCCCACGGCTCCAATTACCAGAGGCTCTCAGCAAAGCTGGAAAACTTTCACACTTCACTTGTCCTGGAGAGGTCTCTGTGTTCTTAGCATGGGAGTCCTCTCACCTATATGGAATGTACTGAATTGGAAGGGACCCACAAGAACCATTGAGTCCAGCCCCTGGCCCTGCCCAGACACCCCAACAATCCCACCCTGGGCATCCCTGGCAGCGCTGTCCAAACGCTCCTGGAGCTCTGGCAGCCTCGGGCCCGTGCCCATTCCCTGGGGAGCCTGGGCAGTGCCCAGCACTCTCTGGGGGAAGAACCTTTCCCTGATATCCAACCTAAACCTCCCCTGGCACAGCTCCAGCTGTTCCCTGGGTACAGTCCCCGGCCACCAGAGGGAAGAAATCAGTGCCTAATGTCATTAGCTGTCCCTTGTTATATGGAGCACAGCATAATACAGGCCAATATCCCCAGTTTGACATTTTGTCTCCACAGAAACACAGGAGTTGTGAGGCTGAGTACACCACTGTAGCCTTCCATGCAACAAGCTGAGTTCTGACTCTCCCAAGGTGCTCAGATGCTGGCTCATCCCAATCCCCTTCTCTGCTGTGCACCCTCTGCCTGTAGGGATGGAAGGTATTTATAAACCACAGCTGCCAGGACTATGCCTTTGCAGTGTCGCTGAGGAAACTGAATTAGGAAAATTGAATAGCCATCCTCAGCCTTCAGACAAAAGCATTATTGTGAAAGATGACATTCAGATGTAACACCACATGCAGCTGATAGAAAGTATCTATAGAGTGCACAATTCAGTTGTGAAATTCTACACAAGTTCTAAATGAGATTTAAAACATAACAGAACTTTAAAACACTAAGATATTTCTTTATTATGCTACTCTAAATGAAAATAACCATGAAAGACATTCAAGAATAAATCAACAAGGCATCTCGGCTAAGAAAAATTACAGCAGAACCCACATCATTGCATAACTCAAAGGTTATTTATTTATTTTAAAATATTTGAAACATCTGGCACTTGTCTGCTATCACAGAGAGGATCCTCAACTACAGGGACTAATGTTAATGTCAGTTAATGTGCACTCAATTTTGGCTTTTTACTATTTTTTGTAAAGTCACAAAAATACCCTATACTTTTCTTTCTAGATACAGAGCTGACATGCACTGGCCCAAAGAGCTTAAAATGACAGAGAAGTGGGAAAATGTCAAAACAAAGGGAACAGATTCTCTGCCCTGAAGAAAGAGTATCAAGTACACAGTGCTGCCATGCCTTGGAACTAGTCAAAATCTATACTGAGAGTAGATTTTCCTTGACATACAAAATAACCCTTTCAATTTTTGTAAACTACAGTCATGAAGTGAACAGATTCAGTGAACAAATATGGAGTAAAAGGGGCCATATGCTACCGGCCAGGAGCCCCAGTGACAGACACAGCCCCTGAGATGTGGCTGGACAGAAATATTTGCTTTCCTGTGAAATGCTGGCTGCTTTCACCTGTACGAGCTTATTTAACCAGTGTGCTGGTGCACTCTGTGTTGCAGAAACATCGGAAGTACATCTTCCTACAAAAATAGATTACCAGAAGCCACATTCAGAAATTAGTGAGATTGTTCCTAAAAAACAAATGTGCAACATATAGAGGGGAAGTTTTCATTTTAAACGAAACACAAGTTTTAGTTTTTGTTTTGTCATCCTTTTGGTATGTTCAGAGGAAGGTGAAAAGCCTCAAGCCCTGCTGCAAATATCTCCCCACAGACTTGCACCACACACTGGGCTACAGAGTCCCCTCAGGAAAGCTCAGATGAAAATTCTCAGCTGTCCAAACATCTGCTCATTGCAGGGAGCTTTGAACAAAATTGCAACTGTCCAGACAATCTTCATTTGTCAATGCTCTTCTCCTCAGAGATCAGATAATCCCAAGATTTTACAAGAGTAGGCAGCAAATAATTAATGTGCTTGCTTACTAAACACTACAACTTTATGGACTCCCTCCCCTTACAGAAAGGGAGTACAGCTCCTGCCATATTCCCTGTGCCAGCTGTCAAGTGTTAGCTATGGGCTGACATGGCTTTCAAAACTTTATCATCCAGTGTTGCTAATTAGCCCTAATGGACCTAAGCAATATAAAGTTCTTTGATTGTTTTTATTTGGACATTATTTCCCTTGAACAGATTTTAAGCCGTGGGCAGTACTGTTCTCTGTTGCTGTGTCCTTCTGCTGAGCTCCCACTGGTGCAGTTCTGCTGTTAGCAAAGCAAAGCAAACCCACAAGGGTCACTGGCTGGACCATTTCACAGAGCAAAACACAATCTGCATTTCCTAACAGGAAGAATATCCAATTGCCTCTAGGTTGTCTGTATCGCAACCAAATAGTTCCGAATTCTGCTCAGCTCACTTTTTGGAAAAAATTGATAGAGAGCTGTTCACTGAGATTTTATTGCCAGACATCAGCATTTATTTCCTCCAGCATATCCTAATAGTTCATCTGACTGCACCTGGCCTTTGTTTTGTTCTTTTTCTGTTTTGTTCAACACCCTGGCTTTAACGGGATCCCACAGAGTTCCCACTACAAATCTAGGAACACAGAACAGGCTGGCCAGGCTCTGTTCAGGTCACTGCACACAGAGCACGAGAACAGCCCATGGCAGCTCTGGGAGCACTTCCCCTCCTGGGACCAGCCAGCACTGCAGAACCTTCCACAGCGTCTGCACGTGGCCAACACAAACATTCCTGCTCTCATTCCTTACCTGATCCAAGCTCTTCCCTCTCTGTTCCTCCTCTTTCCTCCCCACAAAAGTGCTTCGGGAGATCAGATCTCACCTGCCAGCAATGGACCTGCTCCTTGAGTCAACAGTGTCAATTACAAAGCCCATGCTTATGCTGAAGTGAACAGAGGAATAAAGAATGGTGTTCATATAGAAAAGAAGTGTTCAATGGAATAGTGGAGTCTAAACAGAAAAGCAGTCATATTTCTAGCATGAAAATAACATAGGCAGATAGCAATGGAGCTGGAAAATAAACCTGTAGGTGTAGGTTGTTTTCTTTAGCCAACATGAATGATTTATTTTAGAATGACAGAACATGAAATTTCACATATTACTCTAACAGGCTTCTGCATCCTTATTCCCATTTATGATACGTTATTCAAAAGACCAAAAATTCTGATTTGAGAAATTCCTGTAAATGTTCTCTCCAAAGATTGCTCTAATGATGCCACAGGTAACATCTATCTGCAGTAAATGATGATCTGGCATCCTATTGAACAGCCCAAAAAGAAAAACTTAAAAGCAAACCACTTTTCAAGAAAATGTACGAATTTATTTTGAAAATGTGTTCTTTAAAACAAAGAGAATGAGATCTTAAGATTATAACTGAGATGTGTTGGAAACTGCTATTCAGTATGAGTCAAATCTCAAGAGCCAAAAATGCAAGATGAATTCATGTTCTAAAACTTAGAAAAGGAAGGATTTCCCATAAGTCAATACTAATGGTTCTGATCCTCTTACCTCGAGGGAGTAGAGCAGAATTGGAAAAGCATGGAAAGGGTGACTAGAGAGATCAGGGAAAAGAAACAGTTTCTGACCATGGGATGACTAGATTATCGTCTTTCTGCCAGGAAACAGAAACCAAGGTGGGAGAGGTTAGAGGGCTCTAAAATCATGCTGGGCACAGCAAATAATGCTCACTGCTCACTGCCTCTGCTTTCTTGTGATTCAGAGGCTTTTGGAGGAAAAGAGGAGCTGTCATTCCTGACTATGTTGTGTGAAAAACTCCAGCAGGATGAGTTAGTGAATGGCAGGTCTCCATTGTATCTGCAATTTTAAATCAATGGGATGTGCAGAGTTAACTCCCTGAATACCTTAATGCAAATTGCCCCACAGAACTCAGCAATCCCTAAGAACAGCCATTCCTTACCTCTGGTGTCATCTGTCAACGACCAGGCAGCGGCACCTGCTTCTAACAGGCATTTAACCCAAGGAGAAAGAAACAGAACATGCAAATAAACTAAATTCCTGGGGATTTAGCTTTATTTTTCAGACCGTAATGCAAATTTTGAAATTCTTAAATCTGAACAGTTTGGTGGTGGATTACATACCTCCAGCATAGTAATCAAAATTGTCCCAAAGCTCAGCTTTTAAACAATTTTCAGATCTAAGCACCCAAAATCATGTCAGTTGCAGAAGGAGTGGAAAGGTGGCAGCTCCAGCAATACCGGATGCTTAGGGATTACCTTCAGCCACCTGGTACAGCCAGCCTTTGGCATCAAATTTCCTCCCAGAAGCCTGGCTATTCCGCCAGCTCAGCCTCCAAAGGACTTTCTCATTTTCTATATCCATCTCACCCACCGAGATTAGCTGCACGGAAGGGTCAGGAAAAAATTAGTTAAATATTTTTTCGTCAAAGTACTAAATCTGCTGAAACTAAAGCTGCCAGCAGGATTTGGGATATACAGCTTGCTCCAAAAGAGAGAAAGCTACAGGAAATTTCTGAAAATGCCACAATACGTGCCACAGAAGTGCCCTCATTCCCAGACTTCTTTAGGAATGATTCTAATAGATCACACTCACTGTCTTTTGGTGTTCAACTCTGGACACAGTGAGGAAAGGGAACTGCAAAACACAGCAGGTTACGTTAGGCCCTTGAACATGGAAAAAATCCTCTGTGGGGCAGAAAGAAAATTAATGTTCTCAACTGGAGGTCTCTGGTCTCCCCGCATCTACTTTAAGACCTGCTTAGAAACAGTTTCACTGCAGCTTAAGCTTTAAAGGTCGACTTCTCACAGCACCTCAGCTTAAGGCTTGGAGAGTTTTAGCTCGGCTTTGAGCTGGGTGAAGGAACATCATTTCAATTTCTGAACACTGAAAGTGCCTTATTATCAGATTAAATGCAAACTATCAACAGCAGCACTGTTGCAAGCTGACTTGATTTACACTTTGTGAAAATTCAAAAGGGCAGAAATCCAATGAATGTGCGGGGACATATTAGGAAAGAAAGAACAGAGATGATTTGTGATCCTCATTTTCTGTACTTAGCATCTTACAACAGGAACTGGACTTTTAACCTCCAAATCATGATGTGAGGAAAGGTAACAGCTATTTGAAGGGACTGCTTCCAAAGACATAAAAGTTATAATTAAGGTTATAGAGACAAACTGAAACTTTTAAGGAGAGTAAAGCAAGTAATGGAGAACAGTTTCACGTAGCTGGACAGTTTACTCCGTTACAACTACAGCAGTCTACTGCTAATGAACAACTTCACATTTACAATTAAAGCTTACTTAAGTGGAAATACTAATACACTGTTGGCAACCAAAAGCCCCTCATAAATCCAACATGCTATTTCTAACATAACAAAGGTTTCTGGGATTAAATGCCAGCTAAATCCTAAAGCACCCATTTCCCAAATGGTAGCTCAGGCTAGGCCAAGCTCATGGCCTAAGCCTTTAAACTGGAGCATGCAGCAAAGCTTTACAAATGGTATTTGGTATCCAAAATGGGAACCCCACCTTTGAGGGTTCTGGCCACTGAACTTCCAGGCAAGGTGGAAAAAAGAACTTCAAGCCCACTCCCTGAAATGTCTTGAAACAGCTGTGCAGTAGGCAGGTAACTACTGGACTGTGTTTTAGGATAGCTCCCAAAATTCATTATACCATAAGCAATTTTGGATTATCTCCTGTTGGCACAGTAACAAACAAAGAGTGAGTGCTGATGTTCACCGGGAGTTCCGGGAGGATGTTGGTGACCAGGGAAAGAAAGGTAGGAAGGATGCTACACCAGGGCATAGGGACTCACAGCTCTTTCCCTCTCTCCCTCCATTAACCCCTTCTCACCAGCCAATCCTCCATCCCTAGCAAGGTGTGCTCCAGCTCCCTGGGGAATGGAGGCGTCAGCCACTGCTCACTCAGAGAGCTGAGCACAGACTTAGCTTTGCCTGATCTCCTCCAACCTCCCCACGTCTGTCATCAGGACACTCTCTGCAATCTTCCTAAGATGTACTCACACTCTTACATCAGGGGGAGAGACTTAGATCTTGAGGGAAAACTTGTTGATTTCCTACCATGCCTCAGAAGATGGCTCAGAGCAAGTCCCGTTGCTTTCTGTAGTTTCCGAGCCTCCTGCCTTTGCTGATACATATATGCAAACAACACACACTGGTGGATAAACAGCCCCACATTCCCTCCTTGCTCTCCATACCGAGTAATTCCAGACTTTGTGGGGCACCAGGCAGGTGCACTAAGCACAGGGAGGAAAGAGCTGCAGTGGGAATCTTCAGAAAATGAACAAGGATAAACTTTCCATGCATAAGAAAGATGTGCAGGACTCTTTTGTGGGAAATGATGTATGTAAATATTCACCTGCTTGTATCCTTGGTAGCAAAATTTGTGTTTGATAACGTGTAGACTGGTTCCAAAATAGTCTTTATTTATAACTATAGGACTCCCGAAATTTATAAAGACCGAGTGAATAAAAAGAAAGCTGTATGTTCTTGAAAGGTATTACCATAGCTGCAGCTCAACTATCTTAGCTGGATGGAAACTTCCATGGTAATCCCTATTTTAAGACACTAACATGGATGAAGGAAAGGGAAACAGTAACAATCTTAATTCTCTACTAAGTGTGATTCTAGAAAGGATTACCATGAAGAGTTAAATATTATTTCTTCGTTCTAAACCTCATATATAAATTCCTGTCACAGCAAAGAACACAAGCTGGGAGGACATGAAAAGATAACCAGAGTCCCCATCAAATATTGTGCTTATTTCTTGTATAATTTAGATTAAGATAACTTTCTCATTGCTGTAGCACTACTGGATTGTTTTCTGCTTCTGGCTTGCAATGGGCATAAAACTGAGTGCTGACTTTTAACAACAGGCTGTTGAATAACCACAGAAATGAAACAAAAAAAAATTCTTATCTAAAGCTGGCATGAAATTAAACCACTCAGTGTAAAGCTGCTATGACATTAGAATGTGTGTTGTAGAGATCTGTTCACCACAAATTTCAGCTGCAGTGAACAAGACCCTCTAGGCTTATGCATACAAAGCAGTCCTCATGTCCCCTGTTCAGCTCGCTGTATGAGGCTTGTGAGGAACAGCTGAAACTCAATTTTTCCAGCTTTAAACTGGAAGCCAAGGATACTGTTCTTTTTCCCTGTCCACAGCTACCAGCACATTGAGAGCAAGCTCATCAACAGCCTGGTGATGGGAGAGGTGTTGCCGTGCCTGCCTGCTGTGCACTGGGGCAGTAAAGGAGACAGCAGGCAGGATGTGCCAAAGGACAGCAGGTACAGTGCCTCCACACAAAATACAGGAAATTCAAAGGGACTGTTGTAATGTTTTTATGGTTGGTTCAAGCAACTAGATTGGGTTAACTCTTCCAAGACAAGCCACTGGGTCTCTAAGCCCCTGGGAGCCTGGGGCAACAGACCTTTGCTTCCAGGAAACAGCAACAATGGAAGAAATCAAATCATCCCAGGGTTATTTTTGCTGGACTGGCCACCTCACTGCAAAATACTCAGAACTACAGGAGCAGAGGCCTGCAGTGTACAGCTTTCCTTTTTCCTAACCAGCCAGGGCTGACACAGGAGAGGCAGCCAATATTATTGCATGGCTCCTCTCTTCTACGGCTGTTTACCTGTTGGCTTCTCTTAAATGGGAAAGGCCAAGATGCTGTGCACTGACCTTCACATTAAAATCCTGGGACACAGGATGTCCCAAAGCACCCTGAAGAAGGCTCTGCTACCTGTTTCTGAAATCTGTCGCTGGAAAAACTTTCCTACAGGTTTGTGTGAGCTTCCTCTAAAGGGAAGCCAAAAGAAGTCCTGGCTGGAGTACAAGACATTTATGGGACTGAAGTAGGCAGGTGAGAATGGTTGCACGTAAAAGAGCAAGATGAAAAAAGAGGAGTGTGAGGACTACACTCAAACTGAATCTGCCCTACTATGAGGAAGGAGAGCAAAAAACCTCAGATAACCTGGCACAACTGCTCATACACAATCCCAGTTTAATCTGGAGTTTTCAAACATATTAACTATAACCACATACCAGAGCAGATACAACCCAGAAATATACAATTGATCTGGAAATTAAAGCAAAATATCCTATTTCTTTCAAACATATAGTCCCCAAATCCAATATTTTGGTTTCTGATGTCTTCTGAAAGCTAAAAACATCAAAACCATTAATTCACACAACAGACGCTTCACTGACAACATGAAAAATGCTTTGAACCATATTCCAAAATAAGTACTCCCTTTATATGAGAGATAACTCTTGAGAATTTGTTCTACTACAAAGAATCCTCTTAGTTCAAGTCCTTCTGCTTCAAACAATACTCTCTGATCAATACAAATCTCACACTGTGGTGGTTGTCTCACTGTGAGCTTTCAACAGCCACAAGGCAATAATTTAAACTACGCTTAGGAGTTAACTGAGGATGATGAACCATTTGGAGAGGGAGGAATCAACAACAGAATGAAAATGTGTATCAAGACCTGCAGTCTCTCCCAGACAGGATTTCACAACTGGCCAAATGTACTTTACAGCATCATGAGGACTGTGCAAACTCTTCAGTGGTTGAATGTGAACAAACTTGTTCTTTATTGAGAATTCCTACAAGGATACCCTGGCATGCCTGGCACAAAATGAGCCCAGATCCATGTCTTTAAAACCAGCCTTGCTGGTCCTTCCTGGAATACTCAGAGCAGTGTGTGCATGGTCTTGCCACAGAAGGGAGATAAAGCAATTATTTGTCTTTAGCACTGTGTAAAACAGGGCCAGATCCACACTGATAAAACAAGTGGCTGAAATTCCATACACACACCTCCCTTATGAATGCTGAACTGGTGAAAAGACATCCCGGCTTTTAAAGAGTCAAAATAATGCAGAAGCCTAATGTGTAAAACTGGCGTTTCATGCCAACCTTGACATCAAAGACATGCACTCTTTGGCACATTTGAGATTTCAAACCTGCCTACCCTTAATCACCAAGGTAAAAAGTTACTGAAAACCAGAGTATATTAAGTACCCTCCCTATACTGGAGATGTGAAAGTTGTCCTGGACAGTAATAATTTCCATTTCCTAAGAAGAAAAAAAAAAAGGAATCAGTATTATCTCCAGAGTGATGTGAAAAGAGAAAATCATGTCACCATTACAAACAGGTCCACAGAACCTTAGTTAAAAAGTGCACATTCATTAAACCAAAAACAGTGAAATGTTCTCAATTCTGACTAAAAAACTGATTGTTGCAGAACATTTAGTTTTACTCACAGCATTCATATCTTTTATGTAAATTCTTCTCCGTGCTGTAGGAGAAGCTGAGGGATTTCACATTTTTCTTTTTTCCCTTGATTTGAACAAAAATGAAATAAAACCAGAAATATTTAATATTCTTGATATAAAATAAAAATATAAAATAAAAAATCTGAAATGCTCTCACTGAAAGCTTGTGCCTCACCTCATCAAACTGATTTGGTAATATTTTGGTGTGTTAGTTTTAACACAGCCTGGTGCGGTGGTGGTGGGGGTGGGGGAAGCCATAGAGACAGCTTCTGAAAGAGAAGCTGCTGGAAGCTTCTACATGTCCAGCAGCACCAATCTCTGAAGGCTCTGACGACGGACATGTTGCTGGCCCATTCAGAGAAGTTGGTAACGCCTCTGTGATGACAAGAAGGGAAGAAAACGTGGGCAGTCTCTGCTTCTTCTTCCAAGGGGTGGCGAGGTGCCGCAGCCAGGGCCCTCCCGGGGCCGGGCTGGGGGCCACACGGCCGGGGCCATGCGGCCACCACCATCTCGGCACGGCTCGCAATGAACTTTGCCTGCTTAGCCACTTTTAGCCAGCCATGCTGCGGGCACAAGGGCAGAGGCAGCAGCAGCTTTTTCCTTTTCGGCACTCTGCATGAAGCGGCGGCCGGCACAGCCTGTGCAGTAGCGGCGGGGACCACGTGGCCAGCAACCAAAACATGGCAAACAGTTCCTCGACATGGAATCCAGACGAGATCAACTTCTCAGCACTGCAAAAATCTTACAGAAATCTTTAAACAGGTGGAATTTGTTGGCAATGGTACTTACGAGCAGCAATTTTTTTCTTCTTAGTCGGAGAAAGAGGAGGAAGTGAGAACATGTGGAGAAAACCAACACAGCGACACTGAGGTCAGTGAAAAGGAAGAGGGGGAGGAGGTGCTCCAAGCGTCGGGAGTCGAGATTTCTCTGCAGGCTGTGGTGAGAACTATAATACAACAAACAGTTTCCCTATAATTCATGAAGTGCATGGGGAGGATGCACTGCTCCACGCGCAGCCCGTGAGAAAAGNAAATGTACTTTACAGCATCATGAGGACTGTGCAAACTCTTCAGTGGTTGAATGTGAACAAACTTGTTCTTTATTGAGAATTCCTACAAGGATACCCTGGCATGCCTGGCACAAAATGAGCCCAGATCCATGTCTTTAAAACCAGCCTTGCTGGTCCTTCCTGGAATACTCAGAGCAGTGTGTGCATGGTCTTGCCACAGAAGGGAGATAAAGCAATTATTTGTCTTTAGCACTGTGTAAAACAGGGCCAGATCCACACTGATAAAACAAGTGGCTGAAATTCCATACACACACCTCCCTTATGAATGCTGAACTGGTGAAAAGACATCCCGGCTTTTAAAGAGTCAAAATAATGCAGAAGCCTAATGTGTAAAACTGGCGTTTCATGCCAACCTTGACATCAAAGACATGCACTCTTTGGCACATTTGAGATTTCAAACCTGCCTACCCTTAATCACCAAGGTAAAAAGTTACTGAAAACCAGAGTATATTAAGTACCCTCCCTATACTGGAGATGTGAAAGTTGTCCTGGACAGTAATAATTTCCATTTCCTAAGAAGAAAAAAAAAAAGGAATCAGTATTATCTCCAGAGTGATGTGAAAAGAGAAAATCATGTCACCATTACAAACAGGTCCACAGAACCTTAGTTAAAAAGTGCACATTCATTAAACCAAAAACAGTGAAATGTTCTCAATTCTGACTAAAAAACTGATTGTTGCAGAACATTTAGTTTTACTCACAGCATTCATATCTTTTATGTAAATTCTTCTCCGTGCTGTAGGAGAAGCTGAGGGATTTCACATTTTTCTTTTTTCCCTTGATTTGAACAAAAATGAAATAAAACCAGAAATATTTAATATTCTTGATATAAAATAAAAATATAAAATAAAAAATCTGAAATGCTCTCACTGAAAGCTTGTGCCTCACCTCATCAAACTGATTTGGTAATATTTTGGTGTGTTAGTTTTAACACAGCCTGGTGCGGTGGTGGTGGGGGTGGGGGAAGCCATAGAGACAGCTTCTGAAAGAGAAGCTGCTGGAAGCTTCTACATGTCCAGCAGCACCAATCTCTGAAGGCTCTGACGACGGACATGTTGCTGGCCCATTCAGAGAAGTTGGTAACGCCTCTGTGATGACAAGAAGGGAAGAAAACGTGGGCAGTCTCTGCTTCTTCTTCCAAGGGGTGGCGAGGTGCCGCAGCCAGGGCCCTCCCGGGGCCGGGCTGGGGGCCACACGGCCGGGGCCATGCGGCCACCACCATCTCGGCACGGCTCGCAATGAACTTTGCCTGCTTAGCCACTTTTAGCCAGCCATGCTGCGAGCACAAGGGCAGAGGCAGCAGCAGCTTTTTCCTTTTCGGCACTCTGCATGAAGCGGCGGCCGGCACAGCCTGTGCAGTAGCGGCGGGGACCACGTGGCCAGCAACCAAAACATGGCAAACAGTTCCTCGACATGGAATCCAGACGAGATCAACTTCTCAGCACTGCAAAAATCTTACAGAAATCTTTAAACAGGTGGAATTTGTTGGCAATGGTACTTACGAGCAGCAATTTTTTTCTTCTTAGTCGGAGAAAGAGGAGGAAGTGAGAACATGTGGAGAAAACCAACACAGCGACACTGAGGTCAGTGAAAAGGAAGAGGGGGAGGAGGTGCTCCAAGCGTCGGGAGTCGAGATTTCTCTGCAGGCTGTGGTGAGAACTATAATACAACAAACAGTTTCCCTATAATTCATGAAGTGCATGGGGAGGATGCACTGCTCCACGCGCAGCCCGTGAGAAAAGNTACCCTGGCATGCCTGGCACAAAATGAGCCCAGATCCATGTCTTTAAAACCAGCCTTGCTGGTCCTTCCTGGAATACTCAGAGCAGTGTGTGCATGGTCTTGCCACAGAAGGGAGATAAAGCAATTATTTGTCTTTAGCACTGTGTAAAACAGGGCCAGATCCACACTGATAAAACAAGTGGCTGAAATTCCATACACACACCTCCCTTATGAATGCTGAACTGGTGAAAAGACATCCCGGCTTTTAAAGAGTCAAAATAATGCAGAAGCCTAATGTGTAAAACTGGCGTTTCATGCCAACCTTGACATCAAAGACATGCACTCTTTGGCACATTTGAGATTTCAAACCTGCCTACCCTTAATCACCAAGGTAAAAAGTTACTGAAAACCAGAGTATATTAAGTACCCTCCCTATACTGGAGATGTGAAAGTTGTCCTGGACAGTAATAATTTCCATTTCCTAAGAAGAAAAAAAAAAAGGAATCAGTATTATCTCCAGAGTGATGTGAAAAGAGAAAATCATGTCACCATTACAAACAGGTCCACAGAACCTTAGTTAAAAAGTGCACATTCATTAAACCAAAAACAGTGAAATGTTCTCAATTCTGACTAAAAAACTGATTGTTGCAGAACATTTAGTTTTACTCACAGCATTCATATCTTTTATGTAAATTCTTCTCCGTGCTGTAGGAGAAGCTGAGGGATTTCACATTTTTCTTTTTTCCCTTGATTTGAACAAAAATGAAATAAAACCAGAAATATTTAATATTCTTGATATAAAATAAAAATATAAAATAAAAAATCTGAAATGCTCTCACTGAAAGCTTGTGCCTCACCTCATCAAACTGATTTGGTAATATCTTGGTGTGTTAGTTTTAACACAGCCTGGTGCGGTGGTGGTGGGGGTGGGGGAAGCCATAGAGACAGCTTCTGAAAGAGAAGCTGCTGGAAGCTTCTACATGTCCAGCAGCACCAATCTCTGAAGGCTCTGACGACGGACATGTTGCTGGCCCATTCAGAGAAGTTGGTAACGCCTCTGTGATGACAAGAAGGGAAGAAAACGTGGGCAGTCTCTGCTTCTTCTTCCAAGGGGTGGCGAGGTGCCGCAGCCAGGGCCCTCCCGGGGCCGGGCTGGGGGCCACACGGCCGGGGCCATGCGGCCACCACCATCTCGGCACGGCTCGCAATGAACTTTGCCTGCTTAGCCACTTTTAGCCAGCCATGCTGCGGGCACAAGGGCAGAGGCAGCAGCAGCTTTTTCCTTTTCGGCACTCTGCATGAAGCGGCGGCCGGCACAGCCTGTGCAGTAGCGGCGGGGACCACGTGGCCAGCAACCAAAACATGGCAAACAGTTCCTCGACATGGAATCCAGACGAGATCAACTTCTCAGCACTGCAAAAATCTTACAGAAATCTTTAAACAGGTGGAATTTGTTGGCAATGGTACTTACGAGCAGCAATTTTTTTCTTCTTAGTCGGAGAAAGAGGAGGAAGTGAGAACATGTGGAGAAAACCAACACAGCGACACTGAGGTCAGTGAAAAGGAAGAGGGGGAGGAGGTGCTCCAAGCGTCGGGAGTCGAGATTTCTCTGCAGGCTGTGGTGAGAACTATAATACAACAAACAGTTTCCCTATAATTCATGAAGTGCATGGGGAGGATGCACTGCTCCACGCGCAGCCCGTGAGAAAAGCTGCTCACGCCGGAGCAAGTAGATGCTGAGAAGCTGTAATCTAGTGGGAAACTCAGAGAGAGAAATCCCTTGCTTCCAGAGATAGAGAAAGAGAACCCTTGCTTCCAAACTAGAACAGCTCATCCTTTAACAGCTCATCCTACACCCCATGAACTAAATGGCCCACACGGTGCAGTTTTGGGAAAACTGCTTTGCCCATGGGAGGGACTCATGTTGCAGCAGGTAGGGACGAGACTACTATTCATGAAAATTAGAACCACACTAGAGAAATTCACAGAGAACTGTCTCCCATGGGAAGGACCCCATGGTACAACAGAAGAAAGACCCTTCTTTCCCTGAACAAACTGAAGAAGAATGTTTAGAAAGTGAAAGACTGACCAAAACCCCATGTTTTGTCTCCCCGTGTTATCGGTGGGAAAGAGGGAGGGTCTGGGAAGAAAAAAAGAGGTGCTGTAAAGGTTAATTTCAGTTCTATTTACTGGGGGTTTTTTAATTCTGTTAATATTAAATTTTCTTCATACTGTTTAAGTTTTGAACCTGTTTCGTCCTTAGGGTATTTTTTCTCCTAATCCATATCTCAACTCATGAACCTTTCGTTATGATTCTCCTGGGTGCCTGGCTTTTAGCCAGTGTCAAACCATGACATTTGGAGGGCTTATACTGAATAGTTAATTTCAAAGAGTTGGCAACAGAAGAGATGAGATTCGTGCCTTCTCCAAAAGGATGGAAAAAAGAATGTACAATGTGCTTTCTCCTGGAAATGTGGAGGGCAGAACACAACAAGGAAACAAAACCAGACACAAAATCAAGGAACATTAAGCCATTTCCATTACAACATTAGAACTCATTTTTAGATCTAAAGTTAGATTTTATTCTGAGAAATTTTATGACATGCATAACCTTGAATATTTTGGAGGGCAACACATTTAACAAATAGCCAATAGCTTGTACAACAGAACATTATTTTATCCTTTACATGCTCTAGCACTTGCTTATGTCATAAGATTATTGGAAATTTAATGGAAAGAGAGAGTTTGACATATAAAAACATCTAATCTCATGCAGACCTTACAGCAACCTCATACATTCAACAAACATATGTCCAGCTTTGTACTTGAGGATGTTCATTCACTTGCCAGTGTAGCTCAGTTATTTTCTGAGTTGGTAATAGTTGAGGAATAATCCACTGGCTTTGGTAGGCAGAAAACTGTAGCAGAAGTGTTATGAATAATCCGATTGACTCATAATTATGTCTTACTGTCATTGTCTTTACAATTTTTCATACAAAAGATTAAGAAGTAATCAAATTGAGGGAAAACTGCAGAGGTATCTGCAATGCTCCACATGATTATGTTTGTATCATCTCTACAATGACAATGAAAACTCTGTCATCACCAGCTGTGGGCAATTCACTTTGTCAATTAATTGAAATCAAGACTTTTCTCTTTTTAGAAAGAAAGAAGAATTCTTTTAATGCATTTAATTTGAATCAAACAGCGCAGCAGAGCTCTCAAGACCCCCACTCAAAATCACTGTGACCTGGTGGCCCAAGCCCAGAGGGGTGCAAAACATTAAAACTAACCCACCCAAAGGGGCCATATCCTAAAGCCAAGCAGAACAATCAGCTTGAGAAGTGGGACTTGATTTATTAAAGAGCATCAGTTGTAATGCCAAAATGACTTTCTGGACTCATCTGAACTGAAAACTCATCACTGAAAGGAAAAGTGGCTTTATCAAGTCATTTCTCACGATAAAATCTCTCCTGAATTATTCTCGTTTCATTTGCAGAGAGAAAACCTCATGAGTTTGTAAGAAATTGCTGCTTTCTGGTAGACCAGTTTCCTGTGCCCAAAGTGAAAACCAATCTCACAGAGCCGTAGACATTTCTCCAAACAGACATGGAGTTTGTTTCTTGTAGAGCCATGACACAGCACTTTCCCTCTACACTCCCTCACCTTGAGATTTGTCTGTTTAGGTGGGGAGATCCTGGAGCAGCAGGACATTTTTGGAGTCTGTCTGTTTAGGTGGGAAGATCCTAAAGCAGCAGTACGTTTCCACATGGGTCCAGTGAGAACTGTCACGAGTAAAGCCATGCTGCCACCTCTGCACCAGCCAGCAGTGACCACCAAGGGAAAACAAAGAATTACTGTTCCCTGCAATCTGTAGCCTGAGGGTTTCTGAAGCTGAAGACATAGAAAAGACTGTGCTTAATATTCAGCTGCACATGTTCTCTACAAACATCTCTTTCACCTGCACCTTCATGGGCATGTTTGGCATGTTTATATTTTAGGCCTCAAAATATCCCACGGACATGAGTTACGTGATGTTACTACGACATGTCAAAATATGGTGGGATTTCATTTGCTTTAAGCCACATGCTTGATAATTTTACCAGGTTGCCCACATGCGTTGACTCCAAGCAACAGTGAGAAACCATCTTCAAATAAATAATCTTCTCCCTCTCCTTTCAGAATGACTTTCTAGACCATTTTCATCTCTCCTCTTACTGTTTTTTCCAGGGTGACAATCCAGATTAGCTTTTCCCCTGTGTGGAAGCTGTTGTATTCTTCTTAGCCTTCTCTGCATTTTTCCTATTTCTGCCCTGTGACCGGAGTGACCAGAACCCTGCCAGTACGCCATGGAAATGTGGAGTGACACGTGGCTTACACAACCACACTTGCAGGACTCAGTACTTCAACTCCTTACCATGACAGCTTTCCAGGAAAAACAGCCACTTTCAGATCCACTTGCTGAGCACTACGGTTCTTGACATAGACCGTACATTACCCACCCTTGTGCAGCTTTGCTTAGAAACAATTCGATGTATTCCACATCCCAGTTGCTTTCCTCATTAGATATCCACGCCAATCAGACATTTTATGCAAAATTAACAGAAAGTGACAATGAGGAGATGTTGGAGTGATAAAGAACTAAAGAACTTGCCATCAGCACCTCTGTGCTAGTCAGCAATAGCAGCAGAGGAAACCAGAAACAGAAGACAGGGGTACATAGATGCCTCAGCCTCTTTCTTTGCAGAATGAATAGAAAGACCAAGAAATTATTTTGATTACGTGAATCTGGAACAGCGACTAAAACTATTCACAGAAACTGGGCAGAATCTGGAGGTGATAGCCAAAAGATGACTCCTCTTATTCCTCAGGAATTTCATTTAACTCATGTTTGATCTTCCCAAAGGCACTTTCCTTTGACAAAGCCCTATCTTTCAAGTAAATAAGAAAAAACATGGATAAAAAAAGATAAAAGAGAACTGCTTATTCACTACAGACATATGATTAGGGGAAAGTTGTGTGTCCTGGTGAGAGACCTTTGGGCCTCAGGCTGCCACCACTTCCTGACTGAGCTTTGACTAGTCAAGTACTACCATACCCATCCTCTCCTTGCATTCACTAATTTTTCACCTGCTTTTTCTTATAATATATATAAAAACTCAAAAGTACATTTGGATAGTAGCTGTGCATACCAAAACCTTTTTTGCCCAATAATCCTTTTTCATGGCTTTGATGTGGAAAGGCTGTACTAGCCCCCTTTTCTTTATTCTCCCTATCTGTAACTGCTTCATTTTTGTTGCAATTGTGCTGGCCCTGCTGAGGGACCTCGAGGGCTGTGTCCAGTTCTGGGCCCTCCCAGCCAGAGAGCCCTGGAGGGGCTGGAGCGTGTCCAGGGCAGGGAACGGAGCTGGAAAGGGTCTGGAGCCCCAGGAGCGGCTGAGGGAGCTGGGAAAGGGGCTCAGCCTGGAGCAAAGGAGGCTCAGGGGGGACCTTGTGGCTCTGCACAACTCCCTGACAGGAGGGGGCAGCCGGGGAGGGTCGGGCTCTGCTCCCAGGGAACAGGGACAGGACAAGGGGAAACGGCCTCAGGCTGGGCCAGGGGAGGCTCAGCTTGGACAGCAGCAGGAATTTCTGCATGGAAAGGCTGCTCAGGCCTTGGCAGGGGCTGCCCAGGGAGCTTTGGAGTCCCCATGCCTGGAGGTGTCCAAGGAAGGGCTGGAGGTGGCACCCAGTGCTCTGGGCTGGGGACAAGGTGGGCATCGGGCACAGGGTGGGACTCGATGGTCTGGCAGGGCTTTTCCAGCCTCAGGGAATCTGGGATTCTGTATTTATGAGATTCGATTTCTGTAAGAAGTTCTGTTGGAGGAAAACAAAATAAAATTTAAAAAGGCTACAAGAAAGATAAGTAGGCAGCCTGGTTCTGTTTTTTGGACAGAACAAAAGCGCAGAGGCAGGAAGTCTGCAACCTCCACATTACTGTCACAGCACCTCCAAGACTTGCCTAACATTGACTTCTGTCAAACTGCCACAGGTAAAACACCAGTTCCAATCATGGATACACACACAGAATCAGCAGCTATTCAGTAGAGCCATGCCATGAGAGATGTGGAACACCCAACATTTTCAACATTTGAAATAGTTTTGTTTTCCAGGTACATGAAACCTATGGAACACAGTACAGAGGAGGCACAAGTTCCCCCTATATTCTTTCCACCAAGGCTCTCAGCAACACAGAAACCTATCTGTGAACCCATCCATGATCCCAGTTAAAAACAACATACTTAAACCTCAGCTATTCCTGCTAAAATAATGCAGTCCAACAGTAGCTGTTTTCTATGTCTCAGAGCCCAGGAAGTCAGAGTCACTGTACCCCAAGGCTTTTCTCCTTCGGAAGGTACAAAGAAGCATTACAAAAAGGGCTCAATGTTTCCAGCACTCAAGAAGTGGGATGACAACCAGAATGTCTCATCTATCAGGCTCTGAACTTCAGCACCACTCCACAGAAAGTATTTCATGGGCTCTGCTCCTTAATCGTGTGTTTTTCTGCACTAAAAATGTCAGCTCCAGTTAGGCGATTAGTTAACTTGGTTCTGGCTGAACTAGTTCCCTCACTTACCTTTATTTGACTGTTTATCTCCTTAGGCTTGAAATAGTTCCAGTGCCCAGGCTGTCCCACACCAAAAGAAAACCAGGTGATGTTTGACTTGTGATCCCATCATGGAGCCTGAGTAGTGAACAGACATATTTCACATTTCTGGCAAGAGCTCACCGATGTTCATTTGCTCTGGAACTTCACCTGAGCATTTACAAATCAGCCATACAAGGGCTGTGGCTGAAAAGCAGGTGATGGGTTCCTCATTGCATGTCTGAGCTGGCAGCAAGAAAATGAATGCTGTGATTTAATGAGGTTGCAGTTTCATTTTAAACAAGTACAGATGACTCTGCCGAGCATCTGGCTTAGCAGAAAATTTCCACCTTATTTTATAACAAGGGTACAAGTTTAATGAAAATGAAGCCAAAATGGTGACTTGCCCATTAGAGAAGCTGAATGATTAAGATAAGCCATAAGTGAAAGAAAACACGGAGCCACGGAACAGCTAAGCCAGGCTATATCTCCCAGTAGCAATATAACTGAGGCATGATTTTAAAACAGACAGAAACTCTTGAGGCAGCAGCAAATAAATCAGAGAAGCTACAAGTTCAAAAGCTAACTGTATATATGACTCAAAGCCTGCCTGCTGTCAGGTTTGACAGGACACAGTATTTCTGCAATCATCTGGCCAAAGGGTTAACGGGATAAACAGTGACAAGCTCACACAGACACCATGAGGAGAAATATTGACTCAACTCTGGCCTCAGACGCCTGCCTGCAGCTCTCCTTAGCGTCAGGAGTGACTCCGTGCACGTGTCTGCTGTCAGCATTTTGCTCCCAGACGTTCCCTATCAGGAAGCATTTCGAATCCATTTCCTTCATTACTATTCAGCCTTCCCTCTCAGCAGGCATTGCCGGATGCAGCAACTTCCTCAAGCACTCCAGGAAGCTGCTGTCTTCACTTATTTATGCAATTATATTTGGCTGCTTTCTTTAGTATGCAAAGGAGGTTGATACCGAATATAAGTGGCTGTGTGTACTCAGCTGACCTCTGAAGGGTCCTCCAGAGCCCCCCATCCACACCCAGTGTGCATTTGGACATTAATCCCTCACATGATCATACTCAGAGCCTGTGACAAGGGACCAATTAACAGGTATGTGTCACATCACACGACAGGTGGGCAACTGCCACCTGCCCACAAAGGCCCTGTGCAGCCCCCCCAGCAGCCCCCATGAGGTGAGAACCCAGAAATAAGGGATCCCAATCTCTGGGATACTGACCTGAGCCAGGAAACAGCTTCGCTTTCAACACTGGATAAGGACAATGACTTCTCTGTACCAGCTGTTAATGCTGATGCAGAAGTACAGCTGTTGAGAGATTTTATCTGCTCCATAGTTTTCCCAGAGATCCTTGAGGAGCTTCCATAACTAAATACACAGAATTCCTTTCCAGCAGGACTGCAGGGGGGTGGTAGAAGGGAAATGACCTTCCCACTTTCTGAGAAGCACTCTTCACTGACAGGGCAGCACATGACCATGTTATGGTAGCAAGTGCTACTGCCCTGTTAGAACAAGATTCTGAATCTGCAGATGTTGACACAGAATTCAGGGAAGTAATAATGTCCAACACAGTGGTTCCTATGCCAAACTGCAAGTCAGCAAGGCATAATGCTGCTTAATGAAGCCAAGACAGGAGTGGGATTGCTAGTAAAGGAAAACAAAACCAAAACAGGATACATTTGACGATGAGTCGTTTGTGCCAGCAAGTAAAGTATTGCCTGGCAGTTGCCAGTATTCAAGGATCTCATGGGCCCAGTTAGATATTGCACCAGCCTAAGTGTAAAAGTGGCACAAAGCTCACTTAAAACTAAAAAAAAAAAAAAATCCCACAAAGAAAAAAAAAATCTGCTAAAAATATATAATCTTTCCTCCAAATACCTATATGACATTTATTTTTCTCTTAATTCAGTTGCTTTGTTTTCTCCAGTGATGTATTATATCCTAAAATCCACATGGCTGCTCAACCAAATGCTGTGTAAAGCACCACTGTAAAGAGGGATACCTTGTGATTTCAGCCTACTCCTTCCTACTGTTAAAGTCATTGGCAGAATGGCTTCTAATCACCCAGAGGCTGACATAGGAAAATATATACTCTGATCCTCAGAAAGACACCCAAGCTTTTGAATAGGTGCTGTCTCAATACACAGAGAGGGAAGAGAACAATTCATAATAAACCCAACTTTCCAAGAACTGCTAAGAGAAAGACTTGTGGCAGGAAACTCCAGGATGAAGCTAAGCAATAAATGTAAAAAAAAAATTGAAGCTAGAACTGCAGAAGAGAAAATAAAACACCTTCAAATACAGTAGAAGAGAATCCTGTGCCTAAAGAAGTGAATATTCATTATAGATTCTTTAAAGATTTTCTTCTTTCTGTGGAAAAACAGCACTGCAAAAGGTCACACAAGCCAAGAAACACTCTCCCTGTAGAAACAAGTTTGAATTTTAATAAATCAAATTTTTATCTTGTTTCCAAAAGAGACAATTGTAATCATTTAGTGTCAAGTCCTGTCTAAAATGAGCCAATTTTGCCGCTCATTCATGCATCACAACTACAACTTGCTGTTGAACAAAGGCCCTCTCTAGAGAGAAATCCACGCTTGATTGAAAGTCTCTGCATGACAGAGAACCAACCTCATTTCTCAGGTAAGCTGCAACTAGTGATTCAGCCAGGCCAAGTGCCGGGTCCTGCCCTGGGCTCACCCCAAGCCCTGCAGCTCCAGGCTGGGGCAGAGGGGATGGAAAGGGCCCNAGGGGCTTTTCCCACATCAGTGATTCTGGGATTCTCATATTATTCTCATCAATAAAAGGATGTGTGTTACTGCCAGTTCGGTTGCCTGGATTTGGCTCCCAGTCACCTTCTGGCATTATCTAACAAGCCTCTGCTATCAGAAGCCTTACCTGTGTACAGGGATGTGTCACCATGATTGTATTATGTCTTGGGTTACAATGCAAGGTGTAACCAAAAGTACGTATTCTACATACTACGTGAGCTGTTAAATTAGGTGGAGCGGTGTTCTTTATCTTTTCCATGACTCAACTGTGATAACTCCCTCCGGGGAAGCAGCAGCCACCCTGGGGGCAGGTCATCTCCGCTAACGGACCATCAAGGGCTCCCCGGAATGACTCACAGAATTACATCATCCTATTGTGAAATTCCTCTCCCAGGGGGAGGTACCAAACATTCCCAGCTGTATGTAATCTGGGGCTTGGGACACCACAATACTACCACTGGATTCCCAGAGGACAAGAGCCCTCAATTACCATCACTGGACCTCCAGAGAAGGACCGGACTTCACTACAGGATCACCGCTTCGACAAGACCACATCCATCACTCCAACAGGACTGCAGCCACCATTTAATCAGACTGCTGCCACCACCCTGACCGACAGGGTGTCAGGTCATATTCTGACTCTGTCAGGTTAAGCCAGTGTTTCTCTACTATTGCCTTTACTGTAGTTTCTCCTATTAAATTGTGGTTCTGACTTGGAATCTCTCGCAAGATATTCGTGTGAAGTTAACTCCTCCCACTGGTTTGCTTTCAAACTAGCACACGTTACTTCAATATTCACTTTGGGTGAACTTCATGGCTTGAGTTTCTCAAGCGTTTACTCATTCTGGCAGGCCTTTTCAAAATATGTATTTTAACATTAAACAACATATTTCAGAAACAGCATCACAAACACTTGCTCAAAAACAATANCAGAAGCCTTACCTGTGTACAGGGATGTGTCACCATGATTGTATTATGTCTTGGGTTACAATGCAAGGTGTAACCAAAAGTACGTATTCTACATACTACGTGAGCTGTTAAATTAGGTGGAGCGGTGTTCTTTATCTTTTCCATGACTCAACTGTGATAACTCCCTCCGGGGAAGCAGCAGCCACCCTGGGGGCAGGTCATCTCCGCTAACGGACCATCAAGGGCTCCCCGGAATGACTCACAGAATTACATCATCCTATCGTGAAATTCCTCTCCCAGGGGGAGGTACCAAACATTCCCAGCTGTATGTAATCTGGGGCTTGGGACACCACAATACTACCACTGGATTCCCAGAGGACAAGAGCCCTCAATTACCATCACTGGACCTCCAGAGAAGGACCGGACTTCACTACAGGATCACCGCTTCGACAAGACCACATCCATCACTCCAACAGGACTGCAGCCACCATTTAATCAGACTGCTGCCACCACCCTGACCGACAGGGTGTCAGGTCATATTCTGACTCTGTCAGGTTAAGCCAGTGTTTCTCTACTATTGCCTTTACTGTAGTTTCTCCTATTAAATTGTGGTTCTGACTTGGAATCTCTCGCAAGATATTCGTGTGAAGTTAACTCCTCCCACTGGTTTGCTTTCAAACTAGCACACGTTACTTCAATATTCACTTTGGGTGAACTTCATGGCTTGAGTTTCTCAAGCGTTTACTCATTCTGGCAGGCCTTTTCAAAATATGTATTTTAACATTAAACAACATATTTCAGAAACAGCATCACAAACACTTGCTCAAAAACAATACCCCCTTGCTCTTTCCGCAGAATATTTCCAGTGTTCAAGGATCTCATCTTGTCTGTCAGGTATTGCAACTGAACACTGATATTTAATTAAAACTAATTTCCAAACAATCCCCCATTTTGAAAAAGAAACAACACTTTTTTATCTTAGATATATGGCCAAGAAATCACTTTAGCTTTTGAACAACCTGCAAAGGAGCTCAGTGATTTAACACATATGGTATCAAATGAGTGAAACCCAAAGAAAAGGAGATGCCCCATTTTTAGAACAGACTGTAAGAGCCAGACTACAAAATTTTCTCACAAGGAGGATCCAAAACCCCTGAGCACTAGACAGAAGGCACGTACACCATGTCAGGCACTGCCCCAGCACAAGTGCCTCCATGTGTTCTGATCCAGAGCCCAGAAGTCTCTCTGAAAAGCTTCTGTTCCGAAATGCTGTGCTGTGATCTGGGTTCTCACCTGGAGAAGTCTATAGAAAAGTACTAGGACAGAGCCTTGGATTCCAGCAACTGTTTCCAGGTTGGCTACTGAGTTTTCCAGATAGATGTACCAGGAATGCTATGTGGAAGACAAGACTGCTGCTCCTGCTCTCTCATCCCTGCGTTGCAGGTAGAAGCCCTGCCCAGAACCTCCTCATGGTCTCTGGGACAGGACTTCAGCTTTGGAAGTCCGTGTGTGCCTTTGCCCCGCAGGAAGCCTGTAGTACCTGTAACTTCCAGGCAAGCAGAACAGATGGCTTTCAATTCCCTTAGACTGAGGAAGGGAAGTTTAAATGTGTGTTTTTAGGAAAGATTTATAGTTAGAGAGACATGTAAAATTACTCCAGGTAACATCTATTCAGTTACATGTCACTAAAAACCAAACAGATTTGCTTACCCAGAGCCTTGCGGATTTTTGATATAATTAAAAAGTTCAGATGTAACACAAGAACATAAAAACATGGTAAAGTGATAGACAAAGTCCTCCTTAATTAGGAGCTGTCATGTACATAGAAACTGACCAGAGGCTGAATTGAGTCCTTCAGTTGAGTCCTCGAATTTCTCTTAATAATTATTTTCATTAATTATCATGGCCTAAGAGGAGGGCTACTTAAATCTAGTATGACACAAACTCAGAGGTCATCCTTAGAAAATATTCTAAAGAATATTTTGGAGGTACTGGAAATCTTTGCTGTTACAAGGAAACAGGATGAAATCTAGTAGAAAAAAAAAATCAGCTCCTTAGGACAATAGAAACAATAGAATTTCATGGAAAGGTAAATTATTTTGAAAAAAAAGAGAGTTCTTCAATTGCAAACACTGAATTGGAATGAGATTTTTTTAAAAGTTATGGTAAATATTACTTTATTTGCAATTGTCTCCAGTTAATGAAAATTCACTGTTAAATATTCTCACAGATGTACACCAAAAAAAAACCCAAAAACTGAAATGGGGAACTGAACCTTCTCAGAGCTCTGCATAACACCCAGTTTAAGTATAATGCATATTTTAAAAAGTAACAAAATTGTAAAGGGCATATTCTTCCAGACATATTATAATATTATATCTTAGCCACTATTCATCCAGCCCTTGAATAATTTCATTTCTTCCCGAAGATAACAGTCATTTTGGTCTGACAGCATTACCTATGGACAAAGAGCACACCCTGTTGAACCCAATCTCACCAGTGCTTCAGCTGCCTTCCTAATGATCTACTTTTTTATATTCTTTTATTTTTAGCTCTCTGGTCACATAGGCACTGCAATATTCTTCATGCAGAAAATAAAATTGTATAGATATACTTGGAAAATAATGCAAACTTTTATAAGTAAGCTAAATGCTCAACAGGGTTTTTATTTTTTAATAAACTGAGAAAAGTGATCTCTTGCAGTGTTCTTGATACTTTCATCACCCAAGTGTTTTGTTTTAAATGTGATTAAAAAACAGTTGTGTTATTCTGTGACTGAACTAATGTAACTGCAAATACACTCAGCAGATGAACAATACTCTGTAGTTCTGAAATACTTATTTCTTTTTCGCATTGTTCAATACTGCCTTTGTCACAGAAATATCAGAAGTACTGTTGCTCTCTTAATGGGCTATGGATATGAACAAAGTTTGGGTAATTGGGGAAAAAACCCCTTTCTTTTCTCTAATCTGTTAAAAGTAATTTGAAGGTATTTTTTCCTTGTTAAAAATGGCAACACTAAACTGAAATTATGCAAAAGTTCAATATCATTTAAGAGTAAGAGGACAGTAGAGTTAACCCAGTTCAGCAGTTGTTCTTTACCTCATCAGTTTCTTCTGTTTTCTCAAATAATTTTAATAATTGGCATTTTTAACCAGATTTTCTATAGATCACATCCTGGCTATGAATGAAAGTATTAAAGAGTATTTGTTTTAAATAATAATATCTAATATTTTTTCCACTTAGGAAAAGCTTCAAAATCCCCAGATTTTGAGAAATTAATTCATTTTAGGAACAATAAGGCTCCTTCCTTCAGTCTTGCTGCAGAGACTGTAACATCACAATACAACTTGCACTCTGCTAACTTCAGCTGAAGCAGAGGATGAGCACCCTGAGCCCTTTGGCATGCTGGCACAGTCTGGCAGCACATGGAAAACATGTTATTGAAATCACTCAGCTGTGTATGAAATAATTAGAAGCTAAATATTGTTTGCAGAAATCACTGGGGACATACTTTATGTAATGGATAAAGTCAATAGAATGGAAAATTTCATGGAATTTCATGCTCATGGAAAATTTCTGATCAGAAAAGAAAAATAAACAGGTCAAGGAAATTACTAGCAAAGGACTATTTATTGGTTGGACTCATCAGAAAAGGAAAAGAACAGCAATTACATCATTTGCTGCTCCAGGAGATGCAGTACACACATGACCTGGAATGTTTTAGCTAATAGATTACACCTATTACAATGCATTAGAATTAAAAAAAAGATAATTGTTAATCCAATTTCTACAAGCATTTAAATGTTCAACCCTAATAAAAGAACCTAATTAGATTACACTGATAAATGCAAATCTCTTCAAAATAGCTGCAAGCAAACACATGTGCCTTGATGGTTTCCAACGAGAATTGACAAGTGGAAAGCAGATGGCAACGTGAAAGACTTCAGTTCTCCTGGAGCCATGAGCTATGAAAGTTCTCAGAGGTTCGTGTTTCAGCTTTGGCAAGCTCAGGAAATATCCTTGGCAATCACCTGAGCAAGGATTACCACAAAGGTGAATGAGGGCAGAGACAAGCACTTGCTAAACCACCAAAGGGAATGTTTCACCTAGATCTAACCCCATAAAATGTGGGGGGAAAGGAAGACAAAGCCAAAAAATTGGTAATGAATAATACGCAGAAACACAGGGTAATATGAGGCAACGAGTTTAAAGATAATTCAGGCTTGAATGAGCATTTCTTTCCTGGAAATTACAGCTACCAGGCCACATAGCCTTGTACTTTACAAAAATAACAAATAAAGACAGAAAAGAAAGGTGCAAACATTGCGGGTCATGAGAGGGGCTCCTGGAACCCCTCTACTAACCCAGGGCACTGCAGGACAGCTTCAGCTGTGCTCACCAAGGATTCAAGGTGTTTGACCAGTTCCAATTAGGTGACTTTCAATCTATTCTAGATCTGAGCATCTTCTGCTTGATCCTTTCCCATCTCTCTGGTTTTACTGCTCACATTTTGCCTTTCTAAACACCTCCCAAGGCCTCATCTCCCAGGGACCTGCAGAGACTAATTAGAAAGGAAAGGTGAGCGCTCTCAATCCTGCCACAAGCTGACTTCAGCTACCCTGTGCCTACTTTTTCTCTTCCCCTCTTTGGTTAAAATCCAGCACATCTGTTCAAATTTCAATCCATTAGTTGGAAAATTAAGCAATTAATGCAGACAACGTCTGTGGGCAATGATTTATCAAACACTGTTATAGGAACCAAAGTGTAAATTGAAGCCAGCTTCAAGAGCTGGAGGCTTAATATACCTTCAGGAAAAAAAAAGAAGAAAATAAAAAGTGAGAGAGAATGACTCTTCACAGAACCTAAACCTCCTGGCAATTAGAAATGGGAAGATATTTATAGGTGTGATGAAGAACAAAGAAGAAACCATTACAGCAGCACAGAATGGGGATCATTTCAGAAGAGTAGTTTTATTTTAATCTCTGCAGAACAACGTATTCATTTAAGAAGTACACAGTCAGTAATCTGACTTTGTACATGCCACTGAATTTAAGCTATGTGATAAAAATCCTGTAGGTACTCCATATTTAAAAGTGGTTTTGAGGAAAAAATAAATTACTGGAGAACAATGATACCTCTTTTAATCAAGGTAATTGTGAAAGTGATTTTGTGTCAACTTGATTAAACAACTATTTTGCAGACTGTTGAAAAGTTTCATTAAGAGCAAATTATGTTTTCTCTCCTGCAAAATTAAGACAGCATTAGAGGGAATTATCAGTCTTCACTGATTTTATCAAGGATTATATCAATATTTGATTTTTTTTATCAGAAAGCCTATAATGCAAAATACTGCTGATGTTTTACACTGATCTGCTTTCAAGAAACAATAAAAGCAGCTAAAAATGCCAACAGTAAATACTTATGGCACTAAATAACCTAGAGTTTTGATGGTAAGTATAAAAAGGTTTATCAGGTGACAGCTGAAAGATGCCTTCCCCTGCACTGCCCCATTTCCATGCTCCTGTGATGTTCCTTACCACAGAAAGTTGGGAATTTATACACTCCTGTCCAACAACCATGTTACTATGGGGGTGTCTTGGTTTGAAAGACAGGTGCCTGTCCAGGAAGGCAGGAGCCTCCCCTGAAATGGAAAATGCAACCTCCTTCCCTCCAAATTATTATAATTTTGAAATTAAGGGGCTTTCAGGCAAAGATATGAGGGTCAGGAATAACAGTTCTTTATTAATATATATAACAAGGCAAACAAACAACAGTAACTCTGGCAGTAACAGCAAACAGAACCACAGACCCAATACCAGTCTCTCCCGGCCGCAGGCACTTTCCCCTCTGGTGCGGTTCTGCTCACAGCCGGCAGGCCCAGGGTCCCGGGGAGGGGGGATGGATGAAAAGCTTCACAAGCCCTCTGAGCAGCTGATCCTGGTGTCTAGCCCGGCCCTCGGGAACAGCAGGCTGGAACAGCAGAGGCGAGCACAGATTCCAGGTGGCAGACAGGGTGTATCAGACTCCGTAGCTGCAGCAGGAATCCCGGGAGGTCCCAGCCGGCAAAAGGGTGTGCAGGGGCTACAGAGTAGTGAAGGATTGAAGCGGCGAGGGAGGCAGGGCAGCCACAGTCTGGCTCCCAGTGGGCAGGGGGAGATGGGCTCAGGAATCCCGGGTTACTCCGGTAGATGGAAAATCAGCCGAAAAGCAGAAAACCTCCAGTTCTGACGAACCATCTCTGAGCCCAGCCAGCACCAGCAGTCCCGGCTGTCCCCACACCCCAGGTGAAAAGCCAGTAGTCCGTTGGACCCCCGCCCTCTGTGCCTAGGTCTTTTGTTTCTCTGAAGCACCCAGCAATTTAGCGTTCTGACAACAGTATGGGGAAAATTCTTTAAGAGAAAAAGAAAAAACAGAAGGGGAACTCCCAAAACCCCAACAGGGGGATGCTATCAACAGGAAAATAACAAGAGGATTACAACTTTGTCTCCACCAAAAGAAATAAAGTAGTGAATAATTTGTCTGTTTAATTCAATCCAGAAAAGTTCCTGGCTTTTGGGGGGTTGAAGATTTTGGTTATTACTCCCAGAGTTCTACATGGTAGTCACATAATTTTTGCAATACTTTTGTGACATTGCTTATGAGTTTGAGAGCTTCAAACCAACAAATTTGGACACTAATTCCTACACATTCCTATTTAAACAAAATGTCAAATTTTTCCCCATTTCAATCAAGTACTTGATTCAAATTAATTTTTTGTAACTCCTTACTTTGGACTCTGAGAGCAACTAGAGGCACTGTAAATGCAAGCCAGAAGTACCCCCATCAGCTTCTTGTTCCTTACAGACAAATAAATTAACCCTTCTTCACATAACGTGCATATTGTTGCACAATCCATCCCAATGTTTTCTTCTAAATTAACTAAACTGGATAGCTTATCACAAGCCCTTCATTTTTTTGGCACCACTGCAAAGACTAATATCTTTAGACACTTGCATGGAGGGAGCTCTAAGAGCAGTATTAATCAGACATGAATAAAAGTAGAATTCTGCCTTTAAAGTGAGATCCAAACCTTTCTTGTCAATTTGAATTGAGCAGGAAGACTCCTACTCCCTAGCAGACATATCAGGTACAATATTGTGGGGCAATTTAAGGAGCAAAGGTTTTTGTGAAGTGTTTAGCAAAATAAATTTTTGGTCATGCCCAAACTGAGGTCATGCACAGTGAATTTTAGGTGACAAAAAACGAATAGTCAGTGCTAGGTTCAAAAATCAGCAGTGTCACATCAGGTGTTCCTTTTATCCATTGCATTGAGGTTGATCTCATCTGTCTCAGGGGAAAGGATGAGAATAAATGGCCTTAATTTGCACCAGGAGAAATTCAGGGTAGATACTAGAAACAATTTTTCCCTGAAAGAATGATCATGGATTGGAATAAGTTGCTCAGGGAGGTGGTGGAGTCACCATCCCTGGAAGTGTTCACGAGACATCTGGATGTGGATTTTGGGACATTGTTTAGGGGTGATGATGGCGGTGCTGGGGCAATGATCGGACTGGATCATCTTGAAGGTCTCCTGCCACCATGATGGCCCTGATTCCATGTGATGCAGGTTCCAGGATGAACTCAAGACCAGGTTGTGAAGCTTTGAGAGACCAGAAAGGTTGATGTCTTGAGACATTTTAGGGTGAATGTGTGTGGGGAAAGGGGCAGGCCAGGCCTTGCCCTGGTGAAGCAGTGCCCTGCCCTGTAACCCCCAGCCCCCTAGAGCCTGTATCCCAGTGTGGCAGAGCTGCCAGCCGCTGGCACACTGGAGGTAATGTCCCCCACTGCACCCCTGGAGCCCCTAACCCAGCTCCTGGAAGCCCCATGTGGGAGAAGGGCCCAGCAAAGTCAAGGGGTATTTAGGGCCGAACACAAGGCAATCAGATGTTCACCCTACCTCCTTTTGGAATTTCTGTTGGCTGAACACTGCTGGGACCCCAAAGCTGGTACCTATGTATGTCCTTTGCTATATCTTTTCTGTCTTTTTCTCTTTCCTCTTCTAATTTCATCTTCTCAGAATTTTTGAGTAACTTTAAATTGAGTGGGCTTAGAGTTTGCTAAGTTGGATGGGCCACGTTAATGCTTTGAAAAGTGTTTTATGTTGCTTGAATGTTGCACTAAACCTTTTGCAAAAGTTCTCTGATTTTTTTGAAGTTGCCAGTAAAGTTCTTTCTGTTGTTTTGGTCTCTTGAGAATATCTTGTGGGTCTTTCTCCTGTGTGTCTAGCCCAGGGTGTATGAACAACCGTAAGTCTATTTAAAAACCCTACTGAGCGAGTTGTTTGGGGCCTTACAGAAGCACAAAGAGTGGAGCCAGTGCAGGCCACTGTGGAGCTGGTGCAGGGCTGTGTGGGAGGCACAGCTCCCCAGAAGGGAGGCCTGGGCTCCAAACCAACACCAGATATCACCCGTTACCCCATCCTTCTGAAGGGCAGCAGCTCCCAGCTCCAAGTAGCTCCCATCAGCACACTTTGCCTCTCACTTAGGTTTGATTAATATCCAGCCCCTGCCTCTGGAAAGCTGCCAGGCTAAGCACAGAGCAGTTCACTTCCTTCAGGCTTCTCTCTCTGGCAGGTGAGCTGCCAAGCCAGGTGTTTGCACAGCTTCAGAGTGAGCTGCAAGTAAATCCCCCAGCTGCAGGAAAAACATAGTGTTTGACTTGGCCTTTAGACACACACACGAGAGTAACAGAGGCTGCAGTGACTTCTGGGAAGTAACTCTGAAGTGATGCAGCTGATAAACGGAATCCAGACAAAAATACACTGCTCAACAGGACACGCGAACATTGTAACAGGGAAGCCTGGACAGAATCTTCTGGCAAAGAAATGAGAATTTTTGCCATAGAAAGGGAATTTTTGATGAATGTATGCTGAGCAAAGATAATACAAGATGAAAACCTTCTCCTTGGGGAGGAGTCTTTTATCCTATTTTGTACAAATTAGAATCATGGAACGGTTTGGGTTGGAAAAGACCGTAAAGCTCATCTTGTTGCACCCCTGCCATGGACAGGGACACCTTCCACTATCCCAGATTGCTGCAAGACCCACTGTCCAACCTGGCCTTGGGCACTGCCAGGGATCCAGGGGCAGCCACAGCTGCTCTGGGCACCCTGTGCCAGGGCCTGCCCACCCTCCTAGGGAACAATTCCTTCCNTCAGGCTGGAATGGCCGAGGCAAACAGACCCCCGGTGGTGCTGGCAAATCCAAGTGTAGCACTAAGCCCCAAGTGGTGGCAGAGGCAGAAGCAGCAGGGTGTCCCGGCGGACAGGGGATGTTGAGTTTAAGTGTAGCAAAAAACCCGAAGCAGCAGCAGAAAACAGCGGGGCTGTGCAGCAGCAGCCCGGCTCCCAAAACCAGCTGGCAAACGCTCCCTCAGAGGGGGAGGGCGTTGGGGTCCCGGGTTTTCCCCTGAGGCACCCGAGCAGATGGTGAGGGTCCTTTTCAGTGAGGCTGGGTGTTAATAAGGTCCCAGTCCAACGGCCACTCCTACCCATGCTGGGAGAAGCAGTAAAAGACGGAACTCCATGGTGGCAGCGAATTCTTCCCACAGCAACCGCAGCCTGGCTGTCTCCCCTCTGATCTGAGGGTGAGAGAGAACAAGGAGCCGAACCCAGCCCCTCACCTCCCAGCCAAAATCTCGCAGTATCTCTGCACTTGTCAGGAGAAAGCCCCCAAGCTAAGAGACTGCAGCCAGCTGCATCCTCCTCCTCCTCTAAGCCACATCTTTTGTCTTAAGTATCATCATTACCATCTCTTAGACAACAAATGGGAGAAAATTCCCTGAGAGAAAGCAAAAAAAATGGAAAAATCCTAGCCTCCAACATTCCGTCTTTCCTGTCAGCTCCTTCAGGCAGAACAACTGCAGAATTTCTGCAGAAGCAATCCTTGAAGCAAAGTGCCAACTCCTATCAACTACTGACTCACAAGAAACATAAAACACCATTTTTCACAGTCCAGAAGAATCCCAGAGACACAAGAAGGAGCTGCTCCAGCATCCCTTCCTCTCTATGTCACAGACAGCCCCATATAGACCCTTGGGGACACGTGTTCAAGTGTTTGTGAGTGTTAGGGAATTAAGCTGATGTAACAATGAATGAGAACAAAGGAAATAAATCTGCTTGGAAATTCTGTAAAATAAAATTACTTTCCCTTAAGTTCACACATTTAGTTTAGTCATGAAAACTTTCTAAAAGAATCACTAGGTTTTATTTTATATATCAAAGAGCAAGCAACTAAAATTTTTTTGTTACCTTTGAGACTTGCAAGAAACTGATAAACATTTACATTTACTGTAAAAAATTAAGTTTCTGAGTCAACAGTGTATTATATATTTGTCTTAATTGGTCTGATTTTAGCCTCCTTAAATTCTGCCTAATTTTTTAACTTGGACTTTTATTTGTTGCAGAGTTTCTCATAAAAATCTGCAAACAAATTACAAACTGTGGTTAATGAGCTATGCATAAACCTTCTCTTTTTCTTTATCATTCTTACCATCTGCTTTGGCTGTTTTATTATCAGCCTGTAAGCCAGTAATCTATCTAGTTTATTTCCTATCTCACTTGGGAAAAAAAATGAAGAAATCCACAAGAGTTTTCAAACTCCCTGTTTTCTCTGAGTTTTTTCTGAGTGGTGCCTTATGGTCCAATCTGCCTCATGCTCCCATTTTCTCCACTGCCAAATTGAGACTTCCATTAAAAAAGCCCTTTGGATTTCCAACACACCCCAGACCAGACAGCAATTCCAAGATCAAATCAATGTATTTTACCCTTCTTCCCCATTGTAAATAAGCACAAATACTTTTTTCCCTCCCCACCATTCCTATTGCAATCTTTACTACAGATTTGATGTAAAATACAACTATGGGTTTGCAGAGAAAAAAGAAAATGGAGTATTTATGTCTTATTTATCCATGTAGAAGTATTTCAGCACAGCCTTTTCTCTGTGCACTACAGTTTAATATGTGCTTTGATAGAGATGTTGCTTCCTTTCCAGGTAGGGCCAGCAAAAATTCTGGACATCTGTATTTTGACATGTACCATCACAGAAGTATCATTGGGACGCTAATCTAATTAAATTCCTTCATTTTGTCTAAAAATATCATTAAAAGTTATAATTATTCTCTTCTGAGCGAGGCCAGTACTGCATATTCATAGAACAAGAATAAGAAACAGGACCAAGTTCTTTAAAAATCTGTGAAAAACCCTTGAAATTCAGTGCTCTGTGGAGTAAAACCATCACTAAGCAGGTTAAGCAAAAGTTTCATCATGGTCTTTCCTTTCAAATTTAGCCATTATTTTCAGAACTGACAGTTGGGTAGCATTTGTTCTTTAAAATGGAATGACTGACTTGAGGAGAAGTTGGAAAAGCCAGCAGCAAGAACGAGGTTTTATTTAATGAGGATGAATTTGTGAGAAATTATCCCAAAGTGAGCAACAGTTAACCACTAAGCTGAAAAACAGCTTTTGAATCCTCTGCAGATTTCCTAGCAGAGCTGCTGTTCTACTGCTAAGCTCTACAGAGACTTTAATCCATTTTGCACCCGAAAATGGGCATGGGAGTGAAATTATTACAGTTTCAAATGCAAGCTCAGGGGAACTTAGCCTAGTGCTGAAAACTGATACTAAACTGAGCAAAAAATGAAAAAAAAAAGCTTGGATAGACATTCTGAGGTGTTGTGACTGTCTTGGGCATGCTGTGTACAAAAGGCACCTGGTAGGGTCTGTTATGAGTTCATGTATTTCTTAGCCTTCACCAGCTGTGTTTTCTCACTTCCTTGTGCTCTCACTATAGCACTTCAGCAATAACCAGGATACCAGCAAAGCTGGCCGTTTCCCATGTTTTCTGATTTACTGGTTGTTCTATAAACCAAAACAAGCCTAACTGAACAATTTGTATTTTTTTTTAGTTTATTCTCAGTAAATTTCTGTGATAAGAAGAACCTCATCTTCCCAGATATAGAAACTTGCCAAAACAGAGAGAAGAGTGCAGGTACCTGTTCTAAACCACTTTGAAGTCGACAGAAAGACCATGGGAACCATTCATCTCTCCTAACTGCAATGATTTAAAACTTGTCTGCTCTAAGTTGGTTGCAGAGACCTCCGCAATCCAAAACAATTCTGTCTTCAAGTATGATTCATCACTCTGTGCATGCACTGATCTCTCCCTGCCGACTACAAAGAGGACCCAGATGGGCAGTTTAGGTCAGAGAGCCAACTTTTAACACTTCTGAGGTTAAGTGACATCCATTGCTATTGACTGGGATAGAATGGATTCCAACAGAAAGTAAAGCCAGGCAGGAGTCTGCAGCCAAGAAGGGCTATGATTTCTGCATCTCCGGTCCCACCCATCAGCCACTAAAGACTGGCACTCTGTCACAGACAAGCTTTATGGACTCCTAAAGCAGCATGCCAGCCCAGGGAAAAACAAACAAACACCTTTTAGGAAGGTCAGTTAATACACAGGTTGACTCTATTTCTTCTTCTAGAGCTGTCGACATCTCCTATGTTTCTCTTCTAATTAATCTCCATTTGTACCATGTGGAGTGAAACACAGTTTGTAAACAAGGCACCGGAGCACCAGGCAGGTGTTGTGACACCCAGGCAGGTCACACACCCAAAATCACACAGCAGAGGCTCTTGCTGCAACTGCTTTGCTGCTTAGTGCAACAACAGCAACGTATTCTTCTCATGCCAAGTTACAATTTAGTAGTAAGAGTACCATGCCTAGGGCTAATTATCCCTGACTGCTCTCAGTAATTAGCTGTGGGACAGAAGACAAGAAGGCCCTTTCCCAGTCTGTCCCAGAAGAATGCAGGTTGGTGTAATTCCTGTGTTACAGTACTTGGGTTCACAGAAGGGCAGAAAGCCAGGAAGCAGCGTTGCTTTTCAGTTTCCACACTCCATGTCCACAAAAACACTTAAGGGATAACAGCAAAGGGCACCTCCTGAGAAGTCAGCAGTCATTAGACACCACTCATGTCTTTACCAGGCTGCGGTTCAAGGGAGAGTTTAAGCTCTCATTAAGCATAGAGCACACCCTTGAAGGTATTGACGGTTACGGAATCTACAATTGATACGCTTGTTTGTCCTTATCTCTTTTTTGTCCAGTTTCTGAGGTCTATTGTACACGAAACCCAGGCAGGAATAAAGCTGTCACTCCTGTGATCTCACTCGACACAGGTTTTCCCTCGCTCGCTGTTCCAGGCTGCAGTTCTGCACTGCTTTTCCCACTAGGCCTCTTAACTTGCTTCCATCCGGCTCAGCTAAAAGCACAACTGCTTAAATGCAGAAAACTTTAAAAGAAGAATTGGAAGCAGTTCAGAAGCAATCTTTCTGCCATAAAATTTCTGGTAGCAACTGAGAGTTTGAAAAGTTCTCCCTTGCCTGGAGATATATATATACACACGCACATATATAGATATATACACACATGCATACACGTCTATACATACATACACATTTATAAACATACATATATGTACCTATCTATATATATACACTCACTATATATCTATAAATATAGTGCATTAGATTACCTTTTCAGTTCATACACAGTCTGGTTTGAGGAGAATCCCCTCAGACCCCCCTCACCACCCTCAGATCACCCCAGGGAGAGGTCTCAGAACACATGAACGGACACATTTTGGAGGAACTTAAACCAGGTGTTCTTCATCTGCTGCTGATGCCAATTCAGTCCAAGGGCCCAGAGCAGTGGTAGACTAAACTTACCTCCCCAAAACAGATCTAATCCTGTGGCACCCTCCCACATGCCAGGATGGACACTGTCAGTCTTATCTGTGTTCCTGGCCTGGGAGTCCTTCTCCTCCCAAAATCTTGCCATCTTTAAAAGGAAGGAGGCCATTCAAATGCTGTCCTCTTTCCGCTGGAGAAAGGTGAGGTATCATCTACTCCCCTGTACTACATTACAGGCTATGAAATATTAGCCTTTATTATTTTCCTCACCAGGAACACACTTCTGCAGAGTTTTTGGGAAAGAAATGAGGCTGTCTTCTCCTGACTGAAATAATTAGTAGCAGTGGACCTCCAGCACTGTTAGCCAGCCCAGCTACAACCAGGAAAACCCAAGGACCAAGACTCCAATTTCATAGTTTCACATGTGGATATTTGTGTCCACTCATCCAGAGGAGTGACTGATTCTCAAAAATGATTGGTCCAAGCTGAATAAGAACTTGGCAAGGTCTGAAATGACAGAACTAAGAAAATTTATGATGTTAAACATACTGCTTTTACTATTTACCCTTTAACATAAAAAAAAAAATTCCCAAACCAACAGAAATTTTTAATGCATTAGAAACCCTAGCAACCATGTGAAGCTAATCTTTAACCTCTCTGCTCTTGATTCACGTCATCATAATTGTGCTAAATGCAATGCCCTTTGATTCAATTACTGTACAATCTATTACTGTAATGGAAAAAGTAATTAGTATTTTTAATTAATGAGAGACTTGAAAATGTACAAACTGAAGCATTAACTTCTGTTTGTCTTGAGCTATTAAAATAATTGTATAAAAATATCACATCAAATTATAGATCTAGTCCTAATGGCTCTGCTAAAAGTGATGCTTTAAGGTACCAAACACAAATATTCACATATTAAAAAAGAATTAATCATCCAGTTGGACAAACTTAAGGCCTATCTCTTACTCGCTAAGGATAAACAAAAACTGTGGCATACAATAAAAGAGCTCAGCACAGCTAATGAGAAAAACAATGTTTTGTGGCACTGGTGCTGTAGCCTGTGCCTGGCAGCAGAGCATGGGAGGCACATCAGGTCCCTGAAGGAGCTATTTCTGATCACCACCTACAAGGGAACAGCAGATTACCAGCTCATGCATAAATGTTTAGACACAGAGAAGAACAACTTATAAAATGGTTCTTTAGAATTATTCAGCTTTTTTTTATTTAACTGAATTGTGAACATGTGCCCCCTGCTCCAATTGTATTTCAGTCTGATGCTACTGTAAGACTTTGTAACATTTATTTCTTGCAAGGAGATAAGTACCACAGCAATTTACTGCATGTTCTGCTTCTCCACAACCCAAAGGAGAATTGTTTCTCAAACCGAGGTTACCTTTGACCTAAAATGCCCCTTCTGAGTGGGGACTTTTTTAATCACAGAAGCTCAATACAATCTAGATTCTTGAAATTCTTGAAAACCATCTCTTCTGATACAGATCCTGAAAGTACTCCAGGGAATTACAAAACCAAAGTAGCTTCAAGCCACCTAGAAGGCTTTTTAATATTTTCAGGAAATATTTCTGATTAAACAAAGATTTAAAAATGCAAATTCTTGAGGAGAATAATTCTGTGCAGTACACAAGTTTGAAAATAATTTTGTGAAGCGTGGCAGCCTTAGTTTTACAGAATCTCCCATGTGGGACCAAGTACTCCCCAGTGTAAGTCACTAAGTTCCATGCCATGATTTTACTTTAAAATATACAATTTATCTGTTCAAAATGAATTGAGCAGTTCAACTGGAGAACATAGTGGTAAAAAAGCTAATATAGACATTCACTGAGCCAAATCAAGGCACACACTGCTGCCGTCACAGAGTGACCTATCCTCTAAAAACTGTCAGCGTTTCCATCATTTTAAGGGAAGGGACATGGGGAAGCTTTGTTTAAAGAATATTCACTCCAGTGAAACACAAAGGTTTTTTTTTAAACATTTAAACATTAGAATTTTAGTTAAAGGTTTTTCTTTAAACATTTATACATTAAAATTGTAGTTAAAAGATAGCTTTGTTGAAGTTAGTTAATAATAGATCTAAAAAGCAAACTTAACTAGAAATAATTTAAGAAATTAATAGTTAGCTAAAAAGTTAAGTTTGGAATGAGTTTTTAGAATCTAAAAGCTGATTGTTTACTATCTGGTGTTTGTTCAGCTGTGCATATAATAAAAAACAGACAATACTGATTACGAAAACTAAAAAAAAGGCTAGACAGTTACTAATTTCCTCATCTGAAACCTATTCAAAAGTAATAAAAAGAAAAACTAAAAGTTCACGAAGGTAACATGTATTGTCAAAAACCAAAAAGGTAAAAAAGTCAGAGCAAGAAAGACAAGTGCCTACTTCATCATAAGGACCCCTCCTCTAATTATAAGACCACGATCACTACGCATGCTTAATGAATTTTCAGCTAATTTCCATACAAAGCGGGGATTGGGAGGTGTCCATGTTATAAATATGCATTTGTATCTTAAATATTTAAAACTGTTGTAAATAAATAGACTCTATATTTCTTTGTAACTTGCTGCTGTGCATTTTAAAAAAATCCCCACAGCGACCCGACGTCGAATAAAAACATACACTTTCTAACCCTGATGAGTTAGAGAGTCTTTCTCCATCCTAGTTTGTGGGACTCCCACACAGGGAGGGAGACCTGAGAGTCCTGGCCAGGACTTTGAAAAGACNTTCAAAACTGGCAGGACAATATCTCCTGCACCTTGGGTACCAACACTAGTTGAGTATCAATACTAAATCTATGCCCATATTTTAATAAATCACCAGCACTGTCTTAAATTCAAGAAGATAATTGAAAGGCTCAAAAAATCAGAAAGCAAAAATGAAGTAAAAATTCCATGGCTATGGTATGAGTGTTCAGTACTGAAGGTTGACAATAATAATTTTAGAAGTTAAATCAGAAGCTAAACATTTATCATCAATAAAATACTTGTAGATACTCCCAAACTTAATTCGCTTGCCTGAAGAAGTGAAGAAAAGAAAGAACAAAGAAGAGAGGCTTATAGGTTAATTAGGTGTTTAAAACAAGAAATAGGAGTTCACATTTGCAGTCTCTAGATTCTTTTATATATTACAATATATGGTATATCACAGCTCTGGGTCTCCAATGCTAACATCACCTCTATGACTTCACACTTTAAAATTGATTCTGGCAAGTCTGCCAACAAGGAGGAAAAAACCAACGAATTGAATGTCACTGATTAAACTTGATAACAGAAGGGTTTCGGTTCCTTCGACACACCACTGGAACTCAGCTGCCACAGCAAAAAGGAGTAAGACTTGAAAATAAGGTTTTGCTTCAGTAGGGGTATGAGTCAGGCATATTAAGCAGCTACACTGTGACACAGATCTTAGACTTTATGCCTTTGCATCAATGACAGTGTGCACTCTTCTGCTTCAAACAAAGCCTGCCCATCCCTGTCACTAATCTCCAGTTGTACTGCTGGCCTCTCCCTCACCCTACAAAGAAAAAAAAAGGAAAAAGTGGACAAGATAATTAGAGACTCCAAGAACTTTTTCAATTAATCTTGTAAGTTAAAACTTTGAAAACAGGACATCGAGTCCTTGCAGTGCTCCAGAGCACATCAACAGCCCTCCCATACTAAAGAACAGAACAAGGAACAGCAACTTAATCCACAGAAACTGGGCTCAAATGCCCTTAGATCCTAAAGTGACCCTTGCTCAAGGGAATGTCCCTCTCACTAAAGGCAGTCATGATTTCAGGGCTGGAAAATCCATCTCAAACCAAACTGTGGCTGCACCACCTACTCTCTGTCTAAACACTGGTCTAACTACAAAACAAGACAAATACAAAAACTTGCAATAAGTTCTGCAATTAATCTGCTGCCTGTAATGATTGTTCTGTGTTTGTCTGTAGAGACAAAGTGACCACTGAGCAAGAATTCCTAATTTAGTCTTTTGTAATCACTCAGTCTCTAATATCACAGATATTGTTGGATTGGATGGATGGATGGATGGATGGATGGATGGATGGATGGATGGATGGAAGGACGGATGTGTCCTCCACATAGGCCTGCCTCACCTGGACATCCTGTTGCAGTTTCCCAGCTGGAGCTGTGTGCTTTTCAAACAGAAATACCTGAAGAACCATCTGAGAGCAGCATTTTTCCAGCCTGTATAAGGAGCATCGGAGCATTTATTTGGAATATACACAGCCCACAACCCTCAAGATCTTACCAAAGAAAGTCTGGCAACAAAGGAAGCCTTCAGCAACCTCACATCATCTATATGAAACTGGAGTGGAGCTCTGGAGGGGACAGACAAAGGAGGGCACCACTGCCCTGCTCATTCCCTGGGCTAGCTGCGTGAGAAACAGTGGTTCCAAGCTGGGATTTCTGGTATTGCTTCAAGAGAATCCAAGTGGAGCAAAATGGACAGCTTGGAGCACACTCTGACAGTAACAGTCAAACCTCCCTGTGTCCTGAGGACATCCCATAATGTATTCCATTGTATACTTCACACTGTTCCCATGACTCCCTAAGTAATGGATTGAATGCAGAATACACTTGACAAAAATTTTATTTTGCATTCAAGCAGTTCTAGTTCAGTGCAACATTAATTTTGTTTATCTGTCTGAAATACTGAAAATGGACTGTGTATTTCAACTTAATTGCAGCTGCAGTCATCAGGAGGCTTTCTTATATGTCTGAAGTAGATGCTCCCACATTACATTTTCATAAAATATTGAAATGCGTGAAGAAATGAACTTGTGCTCTCACTTGTTTTTTTAAGAGTTAACTTAGACATTACCTTGGAGAGTGCCTCGGACCCTGAGCCACCTCCCCACTGCTCTATTTAATGAGAATACTTAGTTTCAATATTACTTTACAGCACGTTCCATCTGACATGTCTCCAATTTGCTAACTACAAAATGTGGTTATTCCATAAAATGACATTGCCTATTAAAAATGAAAGAAATACAATTTGATTTGAATTGTATTACTAATTTACATCTACACATAGCTTATTAACTGCTGCTGGCTTCTCAGTTGGGTAGGCAAGATAGGAAATGTTTCGATTTATGTGATAATTAGAGTAAGACCAGGGGTTCTTTCCATATTTAAAGTACATTTCTTCTCTGAAGAGTGACTTTTGAGACATTAGTCTGGTAGATTCCATATTTCTATCTTAAACGTTGAGAAATCATTTGTGTTACAAGTGAAAGCGCTTTTTCTAATTTTGAATCCTGTAACTTCCATCCAAATCCAACTGGGTTTGTTACTTGTCACATTATTAAAACTCCAATGCAGGCAAATATTATATTATTTTTTGGGGAAAAAAGATGTCTCTGGTTACAGATACTGGGGTCATTTTAAGCCTGGTCTTCCCAGTGACTTAAAAAGGAATTATCACACTCAGTCAGGAACATAGTGTGTGTGTCCTTCACCAAAATACTAGTTTTTCATGGTTGGTTTAGATTGGTTTGCTCCATCCTGGAGAAACAGTTTTGGCTTTGTAATTGAGATTTTTACTGAGGTTCTCCATGAGAAATAATTTACAGTGAGATTCAAAAATTCATGGTATTGAGACAGCTAATTGGAGAAAGTGTGAACATAATAATAAAATAAAGGTTACTTTTGCTGGATCAGTAGGGATTTATTCCATATCTGACTTTTCATCTTTGTATTTATGAATGCAAGAAAACTGCCCACATTACTAAAGATAAAACTCCTGTTTAGGCTTTTAGTGACACCTGGCAAAATGCAGCATAAGGCAGCCCTTCTCCTCCTCCTCCTCACCAACATCCCACAGCAGGACACGTGGGACACACAGCTTGTGCTGCTGGACGCCTCACACTGCTCTGGAAGCAAAGGTTCAGAGTGTTATGGTATACAACTACGTAAACCACGAGGGAGAGTTTCTAATGGAGAAGCAGTTTTCATTATTTCAGGAGGTTCCTAACACACCAGTGAACAAGGAAGTTCCTTGTCTCATTTTCTCAGGATGTCACTGCCAGCCACCAAATGCCTACTGGTTCATGCCAAAATTATGTTCTCGGAGATGGAATTTAGATCTTCTTATACTTTCCTGATGCTTATTCCAGCTTATTGGATCATTAACGTCATACAAACCCCAGCTGCTCTCAGGCAGTGAGGGCCAGTGCTCCAAGCAGGCCATGGTCACATTTTGTATCTGCCAGTCCCCTTCTCTGTTGCTGCCCAGCCCTCTGGCTCCCACACAGCCAATTTCATTCCACAGCTCTCACACAGAATACATCTTTTGTAATTTGTGGGACAATTCCAAGGTATTTTCTGTTCACTCTAGTATAATGCCCCTCACCAGAAACAATCTCACAAGAATATGACACAACTGTGACAGAAATTTTAACTCCCGCTTTTGGTCACTTCTACAGGCACTGCAAATACTGTGATAACTTCATCAGCCCTTCTGTTGATGTGGCTTTTGTGGCAGAACTCTGGATTTGATTGACTTTAACAAGATGATTATCCAGTCAGACACTCCTGTACAGAAATCATATCACAGTTGCTGGGCAATCAAGCAGTGTCAAAGAGGAGCATGGATCTGGCCTGTCTAAGTTGGTCAAAGAATCTTTTTGATAATTTAGTAATTAACTCTCCAGAGCCCAAAAGACTCAAATCCTTCTAAAACCTCTTTAAAAACAATAATGCTACACCGTCAGCAATCACACCTGGTAATGCTCAGGGGTATGGATCCCAGTTAAAAGTCACTTCCGGCAGCCACCATTTTCTGCACTGTCACAGAATCCCACAATGGTTTGGGTTGGAAGGACCTTAAAGCCCATCCCGTTCTACCCCCTGCCGTGGGCAGGGACACCTTCCACTGTCCCAGGCTGCTCCAAGCCCCAATGTCCAGCCTGGCCTTGGGCACTGCCAGGGATCCAGGGGCAGCCACAGCTGCTCTGGGCACCCTGTGCCAGGGCCTGCCCACCCTCCCAGGGAACAATTTTTTCCGTATATCTAATCTAAGCCTGCCCTCCTTCATCTTACGGCCATTCCCCCTTGGGAATACCTTCCCCTTGGAAATACCTCCCCCTACAAACCTGTGATGTATAATCTCTGCATCAAGACAGAAAAAATTATCCATGCCACTTTCGGAGGATGCATCTAAAACCCTATACAAGAAAATGACAAAAATAATATCACAGACCAATTTTTGTCCCTCCTTCTATTTACAACATTTTCTTGAGTAGGAATATTTCTTTAATCTTAAAAATATTTATAGTATTTAAATATGATGGACATTTCACTTTCCTTTGTTATGCCTATGCTTCAATTTACTTCTATTTTATTTTATTTATTTTTAACATGTTTTTCCTGTAGTTTCTTGTGTCTACAATTATCATTTCCTTCAAAAGGGCATGATACCCACCACATCCTTGTAGTGTAAAGAGAGAGGAACTCTATTCCCTGAAAATTTCAGCCTTAGTTTTCCATGAAGTCATTTCCTTTTGCATTTAGCTCACCTGTACAGCCAGTATTAATCATTAGCTCAGGACCCAGCTTCAGCTGACAGTAAAGGTGTTCATCCCAGTATGATTCCTGATCCCTGAGGAGTGAAACAGGGCCTTGGCAACTACTGCTGCCTCAACATGCAAGGTTTAAATACCACTTTCTTCACTGTGGACTTGTGTAGCATTAGCCTGAAGTCCTGAAACAGTTAGCAACACACAAGAAGACTCCCAAAATCAATAAAATAGCCTGTCATATCTGCTCAAACAAATAAAAAACCATCACCATCACTGTGTGTATCTTTCAAACATTTATTTCCTCCATAGCTCAGGGCAGTTTACATAGCACAAGTTCAGCATCATGTCAGAAAACATTGTTAAAGACCCAACACTGAGATTTGTCAGGGTTTTTAGCGCTCTAAGAAAGAGAAAGGCCATTTCACAGTGTTTGGTTGCACAACAGCAGAAAAAACAAAGCAAAACCCAAAAAACCCAAACAAACAAAAAACCAACCAACCAACCAACCAAAAACCCCCAAACCCACTACTGCAGGTGGTGGTTTAGAAACGGAGTTGCAAGCTGAATCACTGCAGGAAATCCTAATTTACGTCCCTGAAACAGAGATCAGTAACTCAGTCTCTGATCAGATTAGACGCAGGATATGCAGTTCTGTGTTTGGAAAATGTCAGGAACTGCAGACGAAACACAGCAACACGAAACCAAGATTAGCTAAACTGGCATTCAAGCAAAGCCCCTGGGACTTGGCCAAGTGCAGAACGCAAACCGTGTGTGAGTGGATGATGGTACATCGCTTCATGCAGAAGCTGATGGTATGAATCCCAGCTCTTAAGTCAAGAAGCCCTTGATGTCACCCTTTAATCCTGCTTTTCTATCACTTCTCATCTTGCATCAATGTATTTTCAGTCTTGGGATCACAGTTTAATAGCAGATAAAGGCCTCATCTCTTCACCACTGATGTATCAGAATAGACTATTAAACAGCAGCTGGCTCTAACTGAGCATTCCCAAAGAAATCACATCTTGTTCTTGTTCACAGGGATTACATTTTCTTACCTCAGTTTGGATTTCAACCAATCAAAAAAACCCTCAATTAAAATAGTTTCTGCCATTTCTGATTAATTTGCTATGACAAATTATTTGCATATACCACAGTTCCCTTTTTTTGTTTTACTTAGCAGTAACTACTAAACCAGAGACATCTTCAGAGAACAAAAATTTGTTATTTTTGAAGATGAAAAACCCCAACAAAACAGGTCTTGTTCCAGTCCAGGTTACAGTTGGAAATGCCATGGTTTAATCAGGAATGTTGTGTACACACTGCTCTCCTTCAGTACAGGACTGTCAGGCCTCTCACCAGGGAATACACTTTGCCCAAAACCCTTCAAGGATGTCTGTCATTATTAGAACAGATGGGACCAGTAACTCTGGACTTGATTTTGTTTGCTCTCTGACATTTTGTTGAAGCTGTATTTTTATTTTGGAGGATGGTACTCAGAAGAAATGTTTCCCAGAGTAAATTATAAAAAACATGAGCATTCTGTAGAATGATTTTTTCCTTACATGTTTTTACATCATCCAGCAGAATTTGGCCCCCATTCTGACCTGGTTTTGCAAGCACTGGTACCATGTGAATATTCTTTAAAAAAAATCAAACAAGTAAGCAAGAGAAATGTGAACGTATCAAGAAAAAAAAAAGGTCCCTTTTTATGAGCTTATTCAGAGGCTGTAACATTCTGCTTAAGCCAATCCCAAAGCAGCCTGACAGCTGTTCCCTGGGTGGTTCTGTGAGTGTTTTCCCAGTGCTGAACTCAGACTTTCAGAAACTGTGGATTAACAGTCACCACCATGAAAGGAGGAGCTTGCAAAGACGTGGAGAAGCCAAAATTTGGTAACAGAGCCCTTTCTTAGGATAATCTATATTTAAATGTAGGCTTAAAATTGGAAAGGCATTCCTCTAAATAAAACTCTTAGCTTTGGCAATGTGTTTGTTTTCACAGTATTGCTTTCTTTTACTGTTACAAGTACTTAATTCTCTTTCTCATCCAGGAAAACGCAGTTTGTTTTGTTGCTGAAGAACAGCTGTTTTCTGCGTGGAACTTCAGCAGCACATTCTACAGCATAGTAACTCCAATTGCTACCCCTTTACAGTGCATGCCTCACCTATACAGAGATTCTATAATAAGAAAAACATATATTGATTTTCAGTTGAATGGGTTTCCTTTCTTGCTTTAAAGAAACAGTAGTGCTTTTCCCTCCCACTGCCTACCTTCTAAAGCTTATGCTTTTCAAGCTACATATGGTCGGAGCAAAATCAAGAGATATTAATTAAATACAAATCAGAGATTTAAATCTGATAATTAATAAAACTCCCAATTTACAGCAATATTCCTAATAAGTCTCTATTGCATATCATTTTCTGTACTGCACTAAAAACATCCTGAAGTGAAATGGAAGGCCAGAGCACCTCAGTGACAGAAAACAATACTATCAAAAGAACAGTAAATAGGCTAGTTTCATCATTAATTGTATATTTTAATTTAATTACCTCAACTTCTGGCCTTATTTCAGAATCTGAAGTTACTAAGTTTCATTGTGAGAAATATCTCATGGCAAAGGATAATACTCAAATATGATATTTTAGCTATTTTATTGGGCATTCAACTGTCCTGAGCAAATGGGGAGCACAGATACTCAGTGAGAAATGTTACCTTGGCAATGCTGCTTTGTCTTTTAGACTAAAATATTTTCTTTTTTTTTTTTGAGAAAGAGTAACAGAGAGAAATCTGTTCCCAGTAACTTTTCAGCCAAGTAGATTTTCTTATCATCAGGTGTTTGTAAAAAATTGCCCTAACAAAATTAGACAGTACACATGTAAATTACTGCTGTATCAGGACATAAATCAATTTACATCCCATAACTTCTTTACTCTCCATATTGTATTTGCTGACTTCGTTATTCAATGCTCCTTTTTAGCAAGTAGAAATCATTTCCAAAATCAGAAATTTTTTACTAAAGGTCTCAAGATTCTGAACGAATTGTAATTTGAGTATCAGATGAGTGAGAGAAGATAAGTCTGGAGCTTTTCTTAAAGGAGAAATGGGAATATTAAGGAAGAAAGTGAGAGAATAAGAGGTGAAGGCAAATAAACTCGTCTGAATTCATCATTTATTACAAAAAGGGTTGGTGGGGCAACCAGAGCAGATGTAACAGGCAGCAAGATGCTGTGCACTGCTTAGACATTTTATGCCATTTGGGTCTGATTTTAATGTGCATCAAATGTGAGCGGAAGAATTGTCACAAAGGAGAGGTCTCAACATGGAATCTCACCCGTTCCAATGTTAATTGGGTTCTATTTAGGAATCTCCAGTAAGACTTTGGAGCAAATACCCAGCAGAGCAATGCTACGGCAGATGAAGCTGGCTCTTAGCAAAGAGCAAAGAGAAATGTTGAGGCCTAACTGAACAGCCAGACCCAAGAAGAAGAAACCCAAACGGGAAAATGGGAAATGTGGGTACCTGTCTTGGCAGGCATAAGGACTGACACCCAGGGCCATCCCCAGAGCACTGAGCCCTTTCTGAAATCCAGTCAGAGGCCCCCAGTGAGGAATGGGAGGCACAGGTCGTTGTTCACCGCTGTGCATCCACAGGTGGCCAAACCGCCCTGGTCCCCGAGCAGAGAGCGTGGAACAGCACAACACCAACAGATCCTGCTCCCATTGGCAGGAGCGGCACTCAGGGCTGGCCTTGCCCACCAGGTCTGTGCTGCTCCTGGAGGACACTCAGTATGACAGCACTGACAGCTCTTCCCAGCACTTCTCCAGTGCCAGGTGCCAGCCTGGTTATCGGCTCTCTGCCAGGAGTCACTTTCATTCTTATCCCAGATCTCCTTCCTGCTCTCAGCCCTCGCTATTTTCTGATCATAATTGCAACTGCCACTTTTTAAATCCCACAATTTAAAGCCATTTTATTACACAATAATCATAACTTTCTCTTATGCCATCATTCTTCCATCGGTTGAGCAACTGAAGGGAAAAATTATCTAAAAATGAATTACAAAATATCATTCTACACCAAGTGTAGCGGGTTGAATTTGCAAACCGGGCAGAAACACTAAAAAAAAGTGTAGTGGTTCTGGCCTGGAACACGGATTACCTACTGATTTTTTCTGTGTGAGATAAAAAATTAAAAGAAACAGAAACAAAGCAGGCACAAACTTTAAACATTTTTGATACAAAGAAACTGTTTTATTACTAACAGAATTAAAAGAGAAAGAAAAAAAAAAACTAAGAAAGTTAAAACAAACCTCTCCCCTTTCTCCAGCACTTTTTTTTTCACTCAGCTTGCACAACAGATAACAGAACATGGGATTTCAGTTAGAGTTGCAGTTTTAAAAGTTTCTTTCTTATGCTTAAAGGGAAAAAGGGTTTTCCTTTGCTTTACGTGGTTCCCAAACTGCCACCAGCAGCAAAATCCGCCTGGAAAGAAACAATTTGCTGTGGTGTAAAACATCTCTTCTATGAAAAAATTTCACAGTTCATCACATGGGGTTATTAATCTTTTTTTTAAGGATGAGTTATTTTGGCCTGAACACAAAGGCTTT
>VZRS01000207.1:155287-186024 GCA_013398055.1 Ifrita kowaldi
AGAGAGAGGCCCGCCCCTTCCACGTGGTTTAAATAGGTAAATTGCGAGAAGCGTTATTAGTCCAAAAAACTGTCCATCAACTCAGGGTCAACCCACAACACCAAGCTTTAATGGTTTAGTACTGGAATAGAATTTTTCTCAGCTTCTGAATTATATGCAGCAAACTTTATTTGATCAAAGAAAAATATAATTCCTTATAATTGGTATATAATGTACTCTATAAATTGTGCTATCAATTACAAGATGCTGCAGAAACAGCGGGACCAGTTAAGAACTCTCAGAGAAGGTGCCAAAGCCAGTATTAATCCACCTCGGTAAACACCCACTTGTTTATTCCGAGGAGCACAGGCTCAGCACTGTGTTGATATGGAGTGACAGGCTCTGCATATGCAGCTCATGAGGGAGGGGGATTTGAGTGGCACTTCAAGGGCTGCTTTTTCTAGAAAACTCCAAGAAGCTCCCCGTTTCCATGTGTCAGCTTTGCATTCTTTGCGTTCTTGAATACTGCTTCTGAAACCAGGGATACACCGAAGAGCAGGGTGGGTGGGTTTGTGAAGGAAGAACATACCAACCAAGACATGGTCCACTTTAAAAAAAATTAAAAATACCCCAAAAAAACCAGTAAGAAAGCTGTGGCTGGCCAGTTATAAGGAATGTCCACACTTAAGAAAACAGAAATAATGAAATAAATGCAGAGTAATAGTCCTTTTTTCCCCCATTTTTTTTAGAAGCAAAATATTATTCAGCTGACTTGGCTCACATTTGCACAGATTGCAAAGATTTTACCATTTTGAAAAGCCATAAAGTCCACCTTTTCCCTATGTTTTGCTGGGGAAGACAGAGAAAATTTTTATGAGAAAGTGAATGCAAACTTAAAAATACAGCAGAAACCTGCAAAAAAAAAAGTGAGAAAAGAGCCGTAAGTAAAATATTTTAAGGAGATGAAACGCAAAGCCCCATCAGATAAATTAATACGCATGAAAAAAGACTACAGTTTTATCTTGCCTAGTCCTTCTTTACTGAATAAGTAATGAAAAAATAAACAGAAGAGAGATTTTGGAACCAGAACTAATAGTTAGTCAGCTTCCAGTCATCCATTTCCTCTTCCCTGACAGCTTTTTTCCCATTCGGATTTGAATGTGTGACAAAGAGCTGGTAATTGGGACAATGAAGTCACCTAGAAACTACTTAGGAAATCAGAAAGCATAAACATCACCCTGAGTGTAATAACTAGGGAAGAGAAACCAGATTTTGAAGTGAGAATATGCTGTATAGCTCACTTTTCAAAGGACTTAATAAAAAATAATTCATACATGTCAGCTACTTGAGAGGCCAACATTGCCATAAGAAAGAGATTTTTGCATTTTTATCTGATGTTTAAATAAAGAGTCTAATCATTATAAAGACTAAAATTAAGTCAGAAATTGATTTAGTAACACTAACATGAGAGGAGTGGTCACTCATGACTCACAAATGGCATTGCAGCATTTTTGTTTACTCATTAAGTTTCCTTACAGATTTGTACAAAATGACTGGGTGCTTATTTCTGAAACATCACACAACAAATCCATGTCTCCTACTTTGAGGTACACAGCTGCTTTCCTTTGAAGCATATGTAATTCCTGGTTTTTAAAAATTGCAACTTCTAGAGAACAGGTCTTTAATAAACTTCTGGAAATTAGGTAAATCCAACCGTATTCAAACTAAAAAATCCAACTCTACAGTTATCTCTAATTACATTTGAGAAACTATAATTACTGTGGAGAATATGAGGTAATTACTGATCACAGCCTCTTGCGATGCAAGAAGGAAGAGGTAGGTACCCAATTAAGCTACAATTCAGGAGAAAAGGAAATATGTGTCCATGTCACACCAGGTGACTGGGTCCTTACCTCAGGACCATGAACCTGGTTACAGTTACGGAATAAAAACCCATGCAAGGATTCATAGGTATCAAACTATTGCCTCTGGCTCAGAAAGTCACTGGGCCACACATTATTAGAGGCCAGGACTTAAGAACATACTGATGTTGAGAATGTTCCTATGAAGTCTCCCTATCAGTATGCAAGCACAGATAAGATCAGCATCTATGTTAAATACCCACAGGATTTATTCTGAGAATCACAACTCAACAGAGTGGAGAAAGAAGACAGGAAAAAAGGTCATTGGTTGGAAAGTTCAGCAAGTGAATGCCCATCAGGCTTTAATTAAATGTTATTAGGATATATCACAGGCACAACTAAGTTCAGAGGACGACTACAGGGGACAAACGTCCATCAGGACAGAAATGCTGGATGAGACCACATAAGTTTAGAAAACACTAAAGAAATGGTATGTGGCTCCTGATTCTTTCCTCTTTCCTAAATCACTAGCCAGGGGAGACTAGCATGAGGGATCAGCAGTTGGTGAGGTGAAAAATTGTGTTAAATAAGCAAGAGAACATGCTTGTGATGCACTGAGCTGTTTATAAATAACGGCATTTACACCTCAATAATTCTGCTCTTCTGCGTTAGAGAGAAAATTGATTACGTGTCATTAAAATGAGAGATTACAGCAGCTGTTGGCAAATTTACAGCAATATCAGATTACTGAAATCTCAAAATATTTTTCATCTAAATAAGGAGACTTTAAAAAGTGTCATTGAGTCCACAGTGTGGCCTGAGGAGTCTTTTCCATCTCACTGCATGCTCTGTGCAGTGTTTAAGGCTCAACAGTTTAACACAAAAAAGTTTCTGTATGAACTGAGAGTTCAAAAGTCTGACCCACACATCTGCAGATCCCGTGGAACTTCTTCAGCTCTTTGCATGGCCACACACCTGCCCATGAATGACACAACTGTCCTGCACTGCTGCTGGGACACAACACAGTATCAAGCCAGCCCACCAGATTAATCTTTTAGTTTAAATAAATATGCTATTTACATCACCTATTTCTTAGACAGCATAGGAAGTGAGTTAAATATGTATATATTTTTATATGAAATTATTTTATAGAGCTTAGAGGAAGATCACTAGACCTTGGAATTGGAATAAAAGGAGAAAATTGCTTGCCTTGTTTTGTGCTCCAGCTCCACTAAAAAGTGGGATGTTAGCTCTTTCCATACAGATAATGCTGTCTGGAAATTATGGAAATTGAGCCTATGGTCCCTGTCTCACATGTACTGCTGCTAATTAAGTTCTTTGTGACTTATCATTTGACTTAAAATACAGAAGGGGGAGAAACTGCCTTTTTTCCCTCCCTTTTTGAGGGAAGAGTGATATTGAAAAAAGCTTTTATGTGGTTATTTACCAGAAAATCTAATTTCAGATCGGTAAACTGTTTTTACAAGGGCTGTTCAACATTAAAGGCTCCCCATTTTAAAGCCCATACTCCAAGAGCATATCGCACATAATCCCAGAGAGTAAATGTAGTTGTTCTGTGCCACTTCCCTACAAGTCTTTACTGCACCGTGTGCCTCAGCATGGGATTATCGGAAGTCAAATAGGACTACCTCCTGAAAAATTTGATCCTTGAATTGCTAAGATTAATATAGGGATTGGGTTAAGAAAAGTTGGTCAAGAATGGGATGAAACCTTAATGGACTAGATCAACCTCAGTAAACTGTCCTAAGAGAAAGTTATACCAAATACCACTGAGAATTGGGAGCCAACTCCCTCTGCTTTCTGCTCCTAAGGATTAGAGAAGACATGCTACTGGTTCAGAAACTTTCCTCAAAGCAAGAATTTGGGCCCCACTTTTATTTAATGAACTGATTTGCAATTCTGGCCCTCAACATTAGCAACTGAGAGGCCCTCCCCCAAAACAATTCACATAAACCTATTGTTTTCCTCAGCATTAGATATCTTTCTCTGAGTCTGGTGGTCCCTCCTCTCCATCCATTTGGCTCACAAAAGAAAAAAAAATCACGTAGAACTGGACAGTTTAGTCCAGGAAAGACTATTTTCTGCCAGCTGAAGCTATTCGGTAACGTTGGTCTATACCCATAAGTTGTTTAGTAAATTGGAAAGCACCTTTTGCAGTGAGCTTGCCAGTTGTCTGAGCAAAACTGACCCCATTGCAGTGAGGAAACCTTGGAAAAACCCATCCTTTTTGGCACTGCAAGGAAAGGTATGAGGTTGGCATCACTGTCATGTTCAGAACAGACTGGGAAAGGGTGAGATAAGGTAGAGACGGCCTGGACAGGAATGGGACAACTGAAGGTCTGGGAGCAACTACATAAATATTGACCCTGTAGCATGAAGAAAGACAATGAGGAATACTATAAAGGCCAATGAAATTATGGTAGTGGACAAAAGGGGAACAGGAAATCATTATTTGCTATTTCTCAAGATACAAGAGCTATAGGACACCCACTGTAACCACCAGGAGCAAAAATAAAATTAACTACTTTTTCATACCACACAATTAAAATCATAAAATCTTTGTCACAGCATGGTGGGGGGAAGGCAGAAATACAACTGGGCTCACAAGGAATTGGACACTGGAGAGATCCATCCACAGTTATAAATCATGACAGTGACAGTACTGCGCCCATTACCAAGCAGCACCTGGGCACAGCTTCCCTCTTCAGCTGGCCCTAACCCCTGCTCTGGGCACCCAGAGACACTGATGAGGGCGCCTTTGGGGTGTCCTCTCCCAGACTCCTCACCCATAAATTAAAAAAAGGGCTGAACGTAAGGTTCAGAAGAACAGTAGTGCTGCCTCAACCAGTATTTTGTACTTCCTAAAGGTCACAATCTATTAAATTTCTCCTGTATTTCTCCTTTCCTGAAATGTGTGCAGAAATTTCCAATTATGATGTTACTCATGCTATTTTTATCACACGTTTTCTTAATAAAGGACTTAGTTAAGAGATTTAGTCAAGCTAATGTGTTATTTCCACATCGAGTTGAACTTAACGGATACCAAAATCCTGACAGTATTAGACTTATGAAATTACCTCCCTTTCCCAGATTTCTTGGTGGCACACATCCCACTAGAATATGTGAAATTAACCTAGCAGCTCCCACCTCCTGTTGGATACAACCTTCAGAACAGACCAGAATCCAGGGATGGAGAAATGATCAAAATCCGGTGTCTGAAACCAGGGCAAATAATGCACCTCACAGATCCTCAGATATTCTGAAGCAGAGAATAAATGGGTATGATTCAGTTCTTCCAGAAATTATGTGCTTGTTTTTTAAATTTTTTTAGAATGCAGTCTATTAAAAATACATTAATGTTAAGTAATCAAAAATACATACATTTTTAAAGGAATACTTTAGTACAGATCATTATTTCAATTTCAGAATAATTCATTTGAGAAATGTTTCTAATTAATGTAACATTCATTTTTAATTGCCAAAAGATTAAATGGATTCATGTCTCTTTTGCTGCATAAGTTTAAATGAACAGCTTTAAATGCCCTTTCTATTTATGGAAAGCTATTTTGTCAGTTTATTTTAGAAGAAAAACATGGTTCTTTTGTTTTCACAGGAAAAAGAATAAATTAAATCTGTGGTGAAGATGCCAACAGAACTGAACAATGAATCTGGTTTTTATTCAGTGTAAATCTTATTCTCTTGCCCCATGATTAACAGGGAAATTTCTCAGGAAACAAACTGGGAAGAGGGGTGAAGAGAGTCCTTTACTACATTTTTGCCAAATACTACTTAATTCCATTCTCAGAAAAGTTGTTGCTGTTAAAACAGAGGCAAAAGAATTTAAAACCAGCATGTGGGAGCTGCAACATGTTACTCTGCTTAAAATTGTTTACAAAATTGATGCACAAACCTTGATCCCACAGCAGTCCCTCCAGCCTTTCCGATTTCACAAGTAAGTGTTGAATAACTGAGAAGGAAACAGAAGTGGTGATCAGCCCATAAGGTTAAGAAAATAGAATTACCTTTGTCTATACTGCCCCTCCTTTCCTGTGACTATGTTCAAAGCTGCACTGTGGTATCTCCTGTACACTGTTCTGAAAAACACACACTTCTGGATGGAATGAGACTTTCCTTGAAATTTGGGTTGTTTATACAAGGAACCATGTGTGTGCAAGCAGATCTGGCTATGGAGCCACCACACACTTGGTTCTTTGGCATAATGCTCAGGGCAGTCCTGGGGCCAAGGCCCTACCCCAGCAGTGCTTGTGTTTGGAATTCAACCGCCTGGAGCACAGCAGAGGTTTGACCCATCCCAGGTATCTGCTGGCCATGACACTGGCAAGTCCTGCTCCAGCTTTGTCCCTGCCGAGCCCCAAGGATCCTCAGTCCCTGTGAACCCAGCAGAACTCAGGCTGCATAAACCAGCTGGGGTCACGAGGTCTGTTTGACAGCACGAGTCCCGTGTTCCCAAACATCAGCCTTCAGCAAATCACAGTCACTTGTTGTACTAAGTTAATAAAGACAGCTGACTCAGCAAGTTGCTTGGAAAATAAACAAATAAACTGGTGGTTTAAAGCATTTTCAAATTATAGAAAACCTCATCTTCTACTTCCAGGGATCCATTTCCAGGCTTGCCTCAGCTCAGTGAGCAAACATAGGGCCTTATTCATAAATTGCTATTTGTAAAAATTAGAAAAACATATAATTTTATTAGGCATTAAATTAACTACATAGAAAGAATGAGAAAACATTAGGTTGTCTCCGATTTTTTTTTCCTAATAGACAGTATTGCATTTAAATGAGCACTATAATTCTTAGACTTTAATTCAAACAAACCTAATTGTGCATGGATCACTTTGAATATGATAAAAAGTAAAGCATACATCAATGGATTTAATATTTACTGCATTACTTAACTGCACTTTAAACTGAAGCAAAAAAAACATGATTTGATGGGTTGCTTTGCTTTATAAATAACAATATCCTAGTCAAAGTTCATGGGAGACTTTGCTAACAGTAAGCTTTACTGGTTTACGTATTTTTTTTAAGATCATTTTAGTTCCTTGTTAATAAAAGAAACAATGAGGCTACAGACAGTTTAAATTGGCCATGGCAAATAAATGTCAGTTCTATATGTACTTGCAGTTAGATTGAATGTTAATGACTTACAGGGAAACAATACAAAATGTGTCCACTACTGTTTAAAGCATCAGCATGAAACACCAGCGTACCAAAATGGAATAATTAAATAAATTTGAAAGGCAGCAAGTTAATAGGTTGCTAATTCCATCATTTGCATGGTGATGTGAAAAGCAAAGAATGGAGAGGGCAGCGGCAGTTTATTGCACCTCAGCAAGGTCCAACACAAAAAGGTAGATGCTATTTATATCCACCTAAGATTTCAAGATCTTTTTTAATATGAAACTGGAAATATCCAGATTTTGTGCTAGCTCCACTTAATAAAAGTGTGAAATTCACATTGTTCTATGGCAGTGTATTTTAATCATCCTTTATTCTCTGTCTTTTGAGTCTGATTAAAATGTACCTCCAAACAAGCAGAAGAATGGAGGGGAGGAGGTCATAGTCCTTACATGATATTATTTTCTCTTTTTTAACATTTTCTTTAACAAAAGATCCTGCCTATAACTGCCTGAAATAACCCTGTCTATTGAAAATTGCTCTAATTTGGTTTCCCAAGACAGAAAAGGACTAATAATTACTCTTCCATTTTTTTCAGGGCACAGCTTTATTTGATTAAACAATAAAACTGCTTTGTGAAGGTTTTCAGCCCCTGCATTTCATAACCTAGTGGAGAATTCAGAACCCTTTTCACTGAAACTATTTATCAGCACCACCTTGTCTCCCCAGCCTGGCGCAAGCATTGGGCAGAGCAGACAAGCCCTCAGCTCCCACACCACAGACCTGCCACTGACCATCTTAAATACTCATGGCAAGATGTCAATGTTTGCACAGTTAGAATGAGACATCATTCTGGTACCATTCCAAAGGAGATGGATTTCCAGGTACTATTCCTCTCAGCTTCTTTGGAATGAGCCACAGCCATCACTCCTAACTCGTGACACAATGTGCAAACCATGTGGATCCCATACATCAGCTGAAGCAGCTGGCAAAGCTGGATTAAACTTCTGTTCCTCTGGAATATTCTGCACCAAGACACAAGTGCTACCGGTAATCACATCGTTCCAGGCTATCCTGATATTCTGCTGGGGTGGATGCAGAGCCAGGTTAGAACAAAGGTTCCTGCTAAGCCTGCCACTGGCAGGGGCAGATACAGGATACTCTGTGATATAGGAAGTGTAGGTAACACTTTGCCTGGATCTATCCCAGCATCTGTGTCTCGGTTTTTGGAGACAAAATTTTAGGAGGAAGCACTCTGGAATGAGCGCCTCCTCCAAAGGGAAAAGGGCCTCCCCTTTTCCTCCGCCAATGAGGCAAACTGGTAACAGCAAGTGAAAGTGGGAAAAAACCAAACTGTTTATGAACACAAAACAAAACAGGGTAGAACAGGAAAAAAAACAAAACTCAAAATACAACAAATGCCTGGAGAGGGAACAGACACACTGGCTCAGACCAGCCAGGGTCACCCTGCAGGCTCCCCGGACCAGAGAGAAGTGAAGGGAGGCAGTGAGGCAAGGGGGAGGGAAGGGAAAGAAACAAAAAAACCCCAACATAACCTTTTTCCAGCTAGCCGGAACAAAAAAACCCAAAGAGCAACCCAGTGCTCCCGGCGCACTCCCTCCCGAACACCGCCGAGCCCTTGGAGCCCCGAGCCGTTGGGCCCCGCCGTTCAACCGACCCGCACCCAGGTCCATCTTAAAGACACAGCGTCTTCGGGCATTGAGCAGATGGTTAAGGAATAAAAAAAAACCCCTTATAACATCACCCCAGGACAACCTGTCAAGCTGTGCTTTGGGCAGGTTTTCATTCTTTTGCCTTCAGGACTGATGCTCCTTGAATGAAGATTCCTGGTTTCTTAGAAAACTCTGTCATGGTATTTCAAATTTGCAGACATGTTCACAAAACAGGACTCAAACCTGCACTAGACAAATGCTACTCCATTTACCAAGTGAACAACTTTTGGTCACCTTCTTGACTACTGAATGAGCTTATTAACCTGAAACCACCTGCAATATCCACAATAACCTCTCTTGTTAGTCCTCCAGCTTATGTTTCACTCACTCTCTTGCTCAGTAACAGTAATTCTTCCCTGGATGAACTGGAGTCATCCATCAATTTCTTTGTTCCTGCTTTTGTCCACAACTCCATGCCCAACTTCCTCAGATACTAGCATTGCTAGATTTCCACTGTAAGATGACTGGTGTGATTTGGGGACACACACAAGTGCTGGACAAATCCTAACAGGCATTGGTAACACTCCAGCTTGGCCACCAAACACAAGCTTGTGGCCAGATACTGAACACAAATAAAGGTTTGTTTCACTTTTCTAAGAGTATTTGCCAGATTCCTTGACCCAAAAATTGTTGTCCTCAATTGTTGCATACAGGTAAAACCTTATAAAATTAAGGCCCTGCTGCCTTTGTAAAATCATGTCTCAGGCCTGTTACTTCTGCTAGAGAAGGACAGTGGGAAAGAGGCCTAGCTGAATTAGAGGTAGAAAAACAGGCTGCGTGATTATTATGTGTTCACCCAGTGGTGTGTGGTGATTGGTTGAATTAAGCTTGTTGTGCTTTAAAACTATGTAAACAGCTAAGAAACTATAAAAGATGCTGTGTGGTATTAAAGATAAGCTTTTTGCCTTCTGAATGGAGTTGGTGTGTGTGATTCGTGAGTGTCACATCCGTCTCAACTGCGACACTCAATGTCCTTCTAGATTTCTTCCCTGGTAGGCAGGAAGAGGTGTTGTTTTTTCTATCTTTTTTTTCCTCTCTGTATGAAAGCAAAAAGCTCCTTTCTTTTCCACCCCACCAACACAAGGCAATAAATCCATTTGGCTGGTTCTCCTACTTAGTTCATGAAACAGTCAAACTTAACACATCCAACTGCTACTCTTAAGATCTTAGTCTTCAGTTAAGAAGCCTCTCTTAAGGAACTCAGATTCTCAGCCATTGCCTTCTGTTCTGCTGAAAGGTCCCTTCCTGCCCCAAAGCTGTGCTCACCAGCTGCAGGCTCCACATATTTCTCATCTAACCACACTCCTCTCCTCCTGTGCAGATACTCCCAGTGCTGCAGAAGCTCTGTAAATGGCAGCAGCAGCCAACGTAAGTAATAAATAGCAAAAAAAATGACCCAAAACATCCAGCTGATGGCCTGTTCCTTCTAGCCTGTCCCTGATGCCAGCGTAACTCTCTTTGCCTGTACTTTTTGCAAGTTCTAATACCGAGCTGTGTCAGGCATTTCACTCACCCTTTGCACTCTGCACAGCTTTGTCAAGATGCTGGGATATATATTCCATGTTTGCTGAAGAGCTTTGGGTGTCATCTGTGAAGTCCTACTTCACTTACGCCAACAAGCCTAAGGAAGACAGACAGCATTCTGGACTCCTTGTGAAAAGGACAAAATCTGGATTCCTTGTGAAAATCTACCTTTCTTCCGCTTCTTTCTGAACTGCTTATTTTCTTGTGTGACAAATTCTAACTACTTTGGTAAGGTGTAATTATTTTTTTTCCAATAACCAAAATTCTTGGCACAGATCTCAATCCTGTTACAGACTCCTTCCCAGCATTTAGTTGGCTCACTCAGCTTAGTATCTGCAGCAAGCCTGACTCTGACAGACAGAACCCCTGATTTTGAATTTGCAAACCCAATCCTGTCTAAAAAGCTTTATTACTTGTTTTTAAAGAATCTAGTGAGGATTCAAAAGCCCCATTGAAAGAGATATTACAGAAGACGCACGATCTGTGACCCACTGCATTCACAACATTACACCACCAGCGCAGGCCCAGCAACAATTTTGGGTTCTCAAATCGCACTGAAGTTGGAGATGAGGCACCCCTTTGTCTCTGAGGGCCTGCATTGCAGCTTCTGAATGTAAGTAGGTGATTTCTTTCCCCTACTGCAATGCACAGTCAGCACTTCACCCAAGCACAAATTTAACAGGGAGACGCTGAACAATATTCAGGCAAACCTGGTCACAGTCTGGGCAAGGAGTGATGCCCCTGGCTGGGAAGTGAGTTCACCTGCTCAAAGCTGCTGAGGTGACACCACCTGTGCCAGTGCCCTGTTGCTCCTGTTCCTGGGCAGGCACATCCCCAAGGGAAACTGGACAATGAAAGCCACTTGTTCAGCCTCCCGTGAACATGCCTGAAGGGAAGTAGGCTGGATTCCACACATGGTGAGTTTGGGAATTATTATTGTGCTTTGGATCTACAGCAGACCCTATTCTTCAGGCATTTCTCCACCAACCAGTACAGATTTAAGTTTAAACACCTCCACACATTTTAATAAGGTGTATCCCAGGTCTAATTCTCTTTTCCTCTACATTTAACTCTCACTGACATTAATGAGAGCTACATGTGTGGGTACACACAGAACTGACTCCAGGCAGTTTTACAGCTTGATTTTTTTTCTTTTTAATGCAATTAGAAAAGCACATTGAAATTCTTAATCTGTGCGTTTGGGGAGAAATGCTTAATGGTGCCTAATTAATGCATAAAATTTACATTTAGAAAACTAGTATCCAGGCACTGCAATAATCAAAATATTTGCAGAAATCCCAATAGAAAAAAAAATAAGATTATAAATGGGTTCCTGGCAACTGTTCGTGACTCTCTTAGTTTGTTTGAGTTTGGGGTTTGGGGGGATTTTTTGGCTTGCTTGTTCTTTGAACCAGAGTTTTGGATACACTTCAGTTTATTAACCAAATAAAAAACTATCTGCAGCTGAGCAAACCACAACAGTATTTGTCTTTTCAGAAGAAGCAGGCAAGCCTGGAGGTTGTAACTTTAAGTTACTCATTTTTTCCTTCTAAGAAGCCATCTGCACACAATGCACAATATTATCTCTGCCAAATGACTTACTTCCTCTATCCCTTTTCTATTTGTGAGTGTATTTACTTAGGGCCTTGCTCTGCTGACTGTTACAAGTCCACAAAACTTCAAATCCCCACAACACAGTGAAGGCCACTCACGTAAGACAAGGTGTTACACACTAGGGTTTTACCTTATTTAGAATTGTTTGCCTTAATGCTACAGAGATGATCTGGCACACAACATGGAATCACAGCTGTTACAAAGAGCCTTTAACACTGACATGAAGAATTAAGCTTTAGGACTAGAAGAATCAGAGAAGGGAAACGAAGGGGAAGAATAAAGCCTCCTTAGAGGCGAGAAAAAAACCAGAATAAAATATTTAATTTGCCAAATTTGATGGCGTGCTGTTAAGCACCACTTCCTGCTGCATGTCTGTTTGACTGAGTATTCATTTTGTTCTTTTGGAGAGACTTTAGTTTATTCAATCCATTTTGCAGCCTCACAGCCCAGTCTTTTCCTGGAGTTGGCCCAGAAGGTCAGCTTTTTAAACAGGATGCTGTGCAATTTTTAGAGGTTCCTAACCAATTCTAGCATTGGAATTGAAAGACAAGACAGAGATCTAGGTAGGAAAGAAAAATTTTACTATACTCACATTCCTAAATCCTAAACTCAATATAAATATAACTCAATATAAACTCAATCTAAATATAGTGTTGCAGGGTCTGATGTTCAAAATGTTCTTAATTTCCTTATCAACTTGCTTTACAATTTAACATCACTTTTCCTCCAATACTTGCAGCTCTTCAAACACAGTTTTTATGTCGTTGTTTTCTTCAACACTAGGAAAAGACATCCTAAAGTCCAGTATTTCATACACATACACAGTCTCACTGTGAGTTCATCATCATCAAAGATGATCTTTGCAAAATTCAGCAGGCAGCCTTCTTTTTCATTCCCAGAAAAAGTATATGGCATTTGGATGTATTTTGGCTCACTACCTGATGTCAGAGTAAGTTCTGTGGTTCACAGCTATGTCTTTGATAGTTATGAATTTTGATGTGCAACTCAGTGAAACAATAGATGAGGATTCCTACAAGGTTATGCCTTCATGATGGACTTTTACAGTATTTTCAGTTATGAAATCTAGTGAATTTATTACAAGATATTGGAAAATCAGAGTAACTTCTGGCGATATTCAAACTGCCAGATTTGGATTTCAAAGATGTTTGAGCACTTGCCACTCCTCACCTCTGCAAATCAAAGGAAGTGTCTCTAAGAATAACTAAACCATCCAAACATTGCTTTGGTACTGTGGTAACACTGAATATCTTTTTAGAATCATCACAGAATCCTTAAGGTTGGAAAAGACCTTTCAGATCATCGAGTCCAACCATCAGTGAGCACCACTGTGTTCACCACCAAACCATGTCCCCAGGTGCCACATGAACACATTTTTTGGCACACTTCCAGGCGTGGAGACTCCACCACTGCCCTGGGCAGCCCATGCAAATGTTTTATAACCTTTGTCACAAGAAAAAAATTTCCCCAATATTCAAGCTGAGCCTCCCCTGGCCCAGCCTGAGGCCGTTTCCCCTTGTCCTGTCCCTGTTCCCTGGGAGCAGAGCCCGACCCCCCCCGGCTGCCCCCTCCTGTCAGGGAGTTGTGCAGAGCCACAAGGTCCCCCCTGAGCCTCCTTTTCTCCAGGCTGAGCCCCTTTCCCAGCTCCCTCAGCTGTTCCTGATAAGATTAGTGCTCAGACCCTTTTTACAAAGCTTTGGCTATAAGAAAAAAAACAACAAAATCAAAATCAAAAGCCAAGAAAATAAAATTTAAGAAACCCACCACCCACAGCTGCACAAAACCTACTCAAAAATGTTCTCTGCATTTTTCTGTATACTTGGCAAGTGTTCAGTAGCTAAGTCTTGATACTTATTAGCCATTAAGCATAGACAGCTATTAGTTATTAAGAAGATGTGGACACCACAATTTTCAAAGAATTCAGCTCTGGTGCTGTTCAGAGCCTGCAGCAGCCAGGGGTGAGATCTGCTGCTCTCAGATGCTGCTGGGCTGCAGCAGCTGCAGCCCTCGCCCTGCCGTGCACACCGAGAATCTCCAGACACCAGGGCCAGGGAGACCTCAGGCACGGGAAACACTCAGCAGCCACTGCAGAACCCTAAGGCAGGACTTGAAAGCAGTTCTCCACCATGGCCCACCCCTGTCACACAAATCCCAGAGCTCACACGAGGTCAGTAATCCTCACACCAGGCTCTGCAGGGGCTCTGCCCTGCCAGCTGGCACGTGCAGCTGACCTAGACTAATCTACTGCAGACACTTGAAAAAGGTGCAAGATTTAAGAGTAATAAAGAATTAAAATAAAAATAAGTTTTAAAAGCCCACTAGAACATATGCCACCAAATAGACAAAAATCTTTTACTGTCATGAAATAAAACATCAAACCATCCTGTGAGTTCAGAGGTACAGCAGAAATCCCAGTTTGGGTTTCTGCACCAAACCACTGCAGGATTTATCCAATTCACCATCCAGAACAGCAAAAAACAAAATTATCTACACTTCTCAAGTTATTTTACAGCTCATCCTCCATTTTTTTTTAAGTGGCAGATCAGACCAAAAACCTACTATATTCCTGCTGTGAAGAATAAGATTTTGAGTGATTTAAACCTTGAGATCCATTTAAAAATTAATTCCATTAAAGGTATGAAGTTAATACATAAATAAAACAGAACTTACTTTATCATAATAAACCATTGCATTTTGATCAAATGTTTGCAGAAAGAAGATGTTGCAATGCCCTTCCACTCTACTTTAAACCTAATTTCGGAGAGCGGCAGCCTAGGACGTAATGAGAGCTGTTGCCAGTTCTGTGGTTGTCTTCAGAGCAATTGACCACCAAAGCCTGTGTTTAACTTGGGGCAGAATTCTGTTCAGCAGCTCTGAAAACTGGGCTGAGATGTGTTTGGACCTGGGTCACATTCCTCTCAGTACCCTCCACCAATTCCATACCGATAGTTGTTCCCACAGGAAAATCTTCTTTGGGATCATTTTAAGAACAAACCCAGCCCTGTGTCAGCCCCTGACCAGCTGCACGTGAACCCCAGGAGGGGAAGGAAGGATTGGTTTGGACGCTCCTGACTGCCCTCAGTGGACCGGGGCCTGGAGCCGTTCCCATGTTCCCGAGCAGCAGCTGTGGGGCAGACGGTGCCCAATGTGCCCCATGGGTATTTGGGGTGGCCAGGCCGTGGGGCCCCGGCTGGGCCAGGGCAGGGGCTCTCCAACCACCCTGGATGTGGAACTGGAGCCCGGCAACTGCCAGAACGACCCAAGGAGCCCCGGCAGGTGAGTGGGGAAGGGGCAGCTCTCCCAGTGCCAGGCCCAGAGGGGGCCAGGGTGGGCCTGGGCTGTCCCGCGGGAAGCGGCTCCATTTGGGAACAACAGGGCATTCCCAGGGGGCTGTTCCGGAGCTGGCGGCAGCTTTGGTTCTGGCCGTGGGGACAGGCCTGGCAGGGAACGGGGGGCTCCTGGCCATCCCAGAGCACACCCACATCTCCTCCTGTCACTGTCACGCTGGAGGCTGTGGGCACTAATGAGGGAGCAGCCCTCATTCCATCACCATGCTGGCTGGAGCAGGTATTGGTGGGGACAGCTATGGCAATGGAACCCCCAGAACACTGTTTGCCCCAACAGTCGCCTTGGCGACAGAACCCCCCGACTGGTGTTTGTCCTAAGCAACCCCCAGGCTGCCCAAGCACCATGGCAGGTACAGCAGCAGGCTCCTCCTCCCCCTGGGGCTCCTGCCCTCCAGGTACCCCCAACTGGCTCTGCCTGCCAGTATCTCACCCCATCCCCCCTCTCTGCTTCCCCCAACAGAGAGGTTCCCTCTCCATGTGACAGTGGTGAAGGTGCCTGGCGTGAGCTACCCTGCCCTGGGAGCTGCCTGGGAGCTGCCCTCTGTCCCCAGGCTGCCACTGTCCTCTGGGCCCGTCCAGCTCCACACTGGCTCCCACCAGCTGGTCCCAGTCAGCACCAGGCAGGGGGTCCCAGGGACCCTGGGGCAGGTGGTGCCACTTCCCCCTGTGGTGCATCTTCCCCAGCTAGTGCAGCTGCCCCTTGGGGCTGCTCTCTGTCCCCCTGCCTATGGCTGGGTACAGCAGGTGGTGATGGGGACACTGCTGCCCCACCAGCCAAGAGCTGTGGTCCAGGAAGAGCCCCTTTACCCCATAGGCTCTAGTGTGTTCCACATCCACCACCAACCTGCCCTGGCTCTACCAGCTGGCACAGCTACGATGGAGCCCGAAGGTGAGTTTTGGGGGGTGGCAAAGCCCACTCACAGGCAGACAAGCTGAGGAAAGCTTCAATCTCTTGGCGTTCCATTTTCAGATGTGGTGACCACGGATCTGCCTGGGGAGGGACCAGCTGCCACCCCAGAGGCCATTCCTGAGCAGGCAGGGGACAGCACCAACAGCCATCTGTTTGCCTGGCCTGACACCACGGTGAGTGAGGACACCGCCCTCGACAGCCCCAACAGCTCCACCTTGGATGCTCTCCTGGAAGAACTCTCTGAGTACCTGGATGACAGTGGCTGCCTTGACAAGCAAACGGAGTTGGCACAGCAAGAGGACAATGAGGACACCATCTTGGCTGCCAATGTCCCCAGCTTGACCGCCGAGGACCTCGATGAGTTCCTTGAATTCTGTGAATGCCTGCTGGAAGACGACCATCCCAAGCAGCCGGTGGTGGAGGCACAGCAAAGGAACAGCCAGGATGCCATCCTTGCCATCCCCAACCTGACCTCCTCTGCCAGCCCATCCACTGCCCCCCAGCCTCGCTCACCCCAGATGGCCCAGGTGGAGGAGGAGGTGCTGCAGAGGCAGCCGCCGGGCATCGTCACTATCCGGGTGCACCCCAAAATGGGAGAGCTGGCAGCAGCCAGGCCAAGAGCTCTGCGCCAGCCAGCACCCCCTCGAGCCAAGAGACCTTCCCGCAGGAGCATGGCTCAGCCAGCAAGAAAAAGACGACGGCGGTGATGCAGCACCCAGGCCAGAAGACACCCCGAGCCAGTGACCCACATCCAGCCCCCCCAGCCCCAGCCCTCTCCTACACTCCTCATTCCCATTCAGTCATTAAAGACTTGTTTTGCAGCTCCTCCCTCTGCCTGGGGTCATATTCACAGTGGGAGGGGGGCGATGCCTAAGGGCAGCCCCTGCCCACCCCATGTGGGGCCAGGCTGGGCTGGGGATGGTGACCCAGAGGACGGCTATGGGGACATCACTCCGGGCACTGGGAACCTGTGGGGTAAACCACATTGGTCAGAGTCCTCAGAGCACCAAGCAGTAGGAGAGGCTCCACGGAGTCACCAGGAGCAGGGACTGCAGTGCTGGGCATATGCTGAGCTTCCCACTTGGTCTGGCTGCCAGAGGGCATGGAAAGGGGGACCTGCCCCAAGCAGGGCAACCTCTCCCTGGCAGGGAGTGGATGAGATGAAACACTGTGGGATGGCACTCCTGGGGATGTTGGAATGCCCTGAGTGCTGCCATAGGGATTTCTCATTTGCCACAGGGCAATTTCTCATCTCTAAAGGAACCAACCCTCTCTGCAGGGCATCTTGGCTGGCTCTGTCACCCTGTCACTGTCCCGCCCCCCTCCCCCCCTGGCCAGGTCCCCACAGTTTCTATATTGGGCAGGATGTTCTGTCTCCAGCCTGCTCAGGTCAGCTGTCCCAGCTGTCCCAGCTGTCCCTCTCCCAGCTTCTTTAGGACATATCTCCCTTTGAAAGGATCTCTGTGAGGGGTATTCAAGGCCAGGTTGAATGGGGCTTGGAGCAGTCTAGTCTGGTTGAAGGTGTCCCTGCCGTGGCAGAGGGGCTGGAATGAGATGATCTTTAAGGTCCCTTCTATCCCAAACCATTCTGGGTTTTATGGTAGGCAGGGTGAGAGAGGAAACAGCTTGAGACAGCTTCAGAAATGAAATCTTCCATTGGCCTGTGTTCTGTCACTCCGTTTTGCAAGAAACAAGAAATCTAAATTAAAGGGAGATACCAAGCAGGCAAGAATCATTTGCTGTACCCAAAGGAAATTGAATCTATGAATCCATCTGGCTTAAAAGAACTGTTTAAAGAAGTTGACCATCTGCTGTACCTTAGAGGCAGGTAGAAGGAGTATAGACAAGAGTAAACCATATTCCCACCACTGGATAAATCCAGATTTTGTTTAGAGTTGTTACTGAGGTGTATGTTCATTCATTAAGTTTAAGTAAATAAAAAACATTTCTTGTAATAGGAACGCAAAATAATCATATTGCTACTGAGAAGAAAGAAAACCTACTGCTATTTTAGTTGGAAGGGACCTGCAAGTGATCATTTAGTCCAACCTGACCTGCTCTGGCCACTTCAAGTTAAAGTATGTTCCTAAGGCATCATCGAAATGCCTCATGCATGCTGATGGAAAATAGGGGTTTTTTTCAAGCAGGGGAAAATGCTCTTCTTGCATTGACCGTTGCCCTCTTCCTCAGTTCCTTCTATTGAGACATTCTGAAACCCAAGAAAAAGGATTCTGAGTCCCTTTCCCAAAGATGACAATTGTGCTTGCAGTGATTGGGAGGGAGCACATGTTAGAGTAAGGGAAAATAAGGTAGGAAGCTGCTAAACTAAATGCTATAATAATCACTCTTCTCCCCAGAGCTGGGGACAATTCCAAGCTCATACCAGACAACTAATTATCTTTTTAAGTCATCACGTTTATAACAGAAACTAACTGTCCACAAAGACCACACAGTCTTTAAACAGCAGCACACTGCTGAAAAAGGCCATGAGCCTCAGATATCACCTCTGCTCTCCAGCTGGACATTCTGCTTTCTTCTAACTTACCTGATGCACTGCAGGAAGTTCCTGAGGCAACTGCAGTCACTGCTGCAAAACACCTGGATGATCTCCCACCCAGAAAGCCTGTATTCCAAGAGGCTTACAGGCGTCTTGAAAAGAGATTTACAGACTGCTGTTAAAGAACAGCAGTCCAGCATCCACAGCAAACTAGTTCTGATGTATGGTTTTCAAAGGAATTGCTGGCAATTTGTCTTGCCATGCAGCAGTGAGAAAGATTTTCCTGCAAATGTGCATCTATGATTGGACAGCATATCCTGAAAAAGTACCCGTATTTCCTTGCAAAGAACACCAGCACTGAATTCTATCTATTTTAACAAGAACAGTCTCAAATCTAAAACAGTACTTCAGAACTGAGACACTCTAAATGGTTTTTAAAATTTTTTAAACCTCTGCATAAAATCACATTTTTCCCATTATAATAGCACTAAAAGATCTAGAGCAAATTCCCACACTATAGGAACACTACTCTCCCTCTCAGGAATGACACACACGGCATATTTTTCAACCTGCCTTGTCTCTTCCCTTTTCCCAAAACCACAAATCACTTATCAAAACACAGCTTTGTCCCCAAAGTGCATGTACCAAACCCACTATGACATCTATTTCTCTAATCTGTTGCCTTCCACATAGAAAGCATTCAGATATTTTTAGAGGTTTATACTGCCTCTGATGAGAAGTTCATTCCTTATGTCTTAGAGTCTTTTTTAATGAGACAAAAAAGAAGACAAAAAAAACAAGTGTACTCTAGAGAAGTTTTGGGTGTGCAAATGCTTACTAACTGTGATAAACATCAGCCCCTACAGCACTAAAAAGACCAGAGAAGATCAAGTGGAACTCAAAGAATCGAAAGTTTCCCTAAGGAACAGAACAGGAGTAACAGCAACTGCAATAAAACAGTGGATGCAAACACCCGCTGAAAGCTGTGCACATTCTATAGACTTTTATTAGAAATATCTCTGAATGACCTCAGTGGACCAGATGTGCTGCAGTGAGCATCAGGACCCTGAGAGAACACCATCACTTCTTACAGCATTTGCCATTACAGCTGCCCTTCCTCTTCCCCCGCAGCACAGAAACTAACGCTGTCTATCAGGCACAAAATAAAATGTGATGTGGGTTAAAATATTATCACATAGCACAGATGCCTCCAAAGGTTTCTATTTCTATTAACATCCACATGCTCACTTTTATATAAAATCCTATAATAATGAAAATATTAATTTTCCATTGTTATTGTCTAGTTTCACCACCATCATTCTGATGCCTTTTCCTGGTCTTAAAATCACGAGTCAAACACAGCTAGAAGGGAAAAAGGGATTTTCCCTTGGTATTTAAGGATCCTTAGGTGCACCTCCATGCACACCGCAATGCACACCCCCCAAAAGATCTGGTATCACATTATAGGTGTTACTAATTAGCATATCTATCAAAGATCGCCCAATAAGAGGTTCCAGTGAGCCCCCTCCCCAAGGAACATTCCCTGGATGGTTCTATCTCAGTTTACAAAATATGTTCTGGAGAGGACCTTGGGGTCTGGGGCACTCTGATCCATAGCTATGAAACCTCTAAAATGTTGAGTCTCCCAGCTTAACAAACAAGTCCAAGAGTGTCAGCAAAAAGCACTAAGGATACAGAAGTTGTAAAAGGTATATAAGGGGTATAAAAGAAAAGGCAAAAAATCATCATGGCATCAATTCTTACTGCCATCTATGGGTAGGAAAGACAGATTCTGTTCCCAAGTGCATTCATCTCATCCCTAATAAAAATCAATCCTGTCTTCATTAAAATTACGTAAGTGTATAGGAGGTCAAGACACAGTGAGCTCCAATTGTTTCCTGAATGAAAACTAATTTTCCAGTTATTGTTCAAAATAAATTATACAGAAGTATAATCAAAGTTAATTGAAGAACACTGCACGGTTTGAGCTCATTAAAATCCTCACAAATGCCAACAGGAAACATACTGTTTGGTACTTTCAGGAAAACAGTGATTTCTTTTACCTTGAAAAAGGCTATTAATCCAAGTGAAAGTCCCTCAAAGTTAAATTAATAATACTCACGGCAGCTTCTATGGTCCATGGAGGTAGCACATGGATTAATCCCCCTCCTTGGAACACGGTGATAATCAAACCTGTTGACATAATCAGTTCTGCATTTCACAGGGAACATTGGTCACATCCAGGTCACCAGGAGCTGCAGCGTTCAGAGCTGCGGGGCATCACGTGTGGGGCACACAACCACAGGAAGCCCCTGAGCATCCCTCACCACACTCTCTGACAAACACCTGCAAACCAAGAACTTCTGGTTCCATCAAAGCAGCTCATTGGCAAGGCAAGCAAAATATTAAAGCGGCAATTTTCAACTGCAAACCCACCTAAACCCTCAGAAATTTCTTCCTTTGTTACTTTCTCTTCAAATACTTTGTATCATAGCAAGGAATTACATCTGGCCTGAATTTGTAGCAGTTTAATCTCCTGTGATGTTGTCTGTGAGACTAAACACGCCTCTTCTCCCTGACATCACTTACCTACCTGTTACGTAAAGGTAGTGACCTCAGGGACAACAAGGAAGTCCTTCAAAATCAGCTTCCAGAAAATGGAATGCCGATTTGGCATTCCCTGTATTTCACCATTAACTTTCTCACCATTTACAGGATTATCCCAGTACTACCAAAAGCAAGCACAGGGAACACGGTCACAGAATATCAACAGTGAGCACAGCAGAGCACCACAAACTGTCCAGATTTCCTTTTGTAATGCAGATATGAACCAGTGAGCCGTGATCGGACCATCACGTATTGCTTAAGCATTATTACCCCTCCTTAGATCTGGGCTTTTAGAGATGATGAATGTTTCCAAAGAGCTTTAAATGCCAGCACCAATTTCCAGCAGGCCCACATGGCTCTGGAGTGTTATGCGCCGAGCAGAATGATCCCACTCAAAAGCTCAGGAGCAGGCACAACCAAAGAAAAGCTCAGGACTCATCACAACCTGCCTGACTTCACCCAAGTTCCTACAGCTCTACCAGGTCCTGGCATTCTGCAGGTGGTTCCCACTCAGTGACTATTCAAGATAAAACAAGAGGTGTGGGAAACATAGGGTTTCACAATACAGTGACCAGAGCTCACCGATGGTGACATGTCACAATTGAAGGTTGATTCAACCTGATTTCTGAACCCTAAAACTGCCACTTTCTAAAAACAATGTACCAGAATATAGAAGGAACACTAAGAGTATAAACAAAAAAATGTGGTTTCCTTTACAAATATCCAAGTAAAGAAACCTTGTCTTGGAGCAGTGTCTCTCTGAAAGGCTTGTTCTAGAAGAATCCTTTTCATAATAAATATGTCATATATAAAACAGAGCTCTTGCTGAAGAGCCAATACTTCAAGCCTCTTACCCCCTGTAGTTACCTCCAGCAGTATAATTAATACTTAATCATGGCTGTGGTATTCATAGGCAATGATGCCTAGTGTGCCTTTGCTGAGATAAAAATAAATTATCTATTCTCTCTTTCTACATGAAGATCTGCTCTTCCAAATTATTAGGAATTTGAGTAACTACACTGAACCTAAATACAGATATTCGTAAAACTGGGCCTTCATTTGTATTGATTTTTCTTCATCCGCAGGGAATTAAGCCAAGGAAGCAAGCTTGTAATGTCTGTTTTATGGAACACAGGAAATAAATACATAATTAAAAGAAAATCAAGTATTCCATACAGCACGGGTTGTCACTGTTAGCTCTATTACTAGGTGCAAACCACATTGATTAGCTGCCTTTTACAAACATCTCCAAATTAACATCAAAATTAGCTCATTGCACTAACTTGCAGGAAAAAGGTGCTCTTTGCTTATCCTGCAGTTTAAGAACTACCACAAAACACCCAAAAATAAGGGAGATCCTTGGAAGCCAAGTGCTTCCTGAACCAAATGGCTGCAGTGACACAGGACAAAACGTGGGGTCAGTGCAAACCCAAAACTGCCTGGCAAGGGAAGGCTTTAGTCAGGTGCAGGATTTCCTTTCCTCTGCTGCCTCTTTCAGAAGGCTCTCTAGAGGGTATTTCACCTGCCCCAGCCCTTAAGGAAGCTTTCTCTGTGGGGAACACCAGTGTTATTCCACTGGCCACACCTATCTGGAGAAATAACTCTGCTCATCAGAGGAGCATAAATGAGGGGATCTGTCCGTCAGCCATGGCTTGGGGGTTTCTGTTTGTTGGTGCTGAAACAGCACACCAGATTTCTTTATGAGAGGGCATAGATGATACAATTCCCAGCTGATGAAGGGCAAGGGATACCAAGAAAAATTACTGACCACCGCAGTGAAGAAAACTGACCCTCACTTAATGACCAAGTTCAGGTTGGAGCAGGCAGTGGGTAGGAAAAAAGAAGAAAGAGAAATACGATCTTTAATAGGTCACCAGGAGTGTCTGTCATACCAGAACAAGGGAGAGATTGGCATACTACTGAAATATAAGTAGTCAGAAAAAAATACATGGAAAAAAACCCTCTTAGAAATGCTTTGCAGTGTAATTTGGTCTCACAGCAGTGAATTTAAAAGTGAGTGTTTGTTATATATAAGTGCATGACTTCTGAATTCAAGTAAAAGCCTTTTCTCTACAGTGCAACTTTAATCCTTTTTGGTTTCCATAATTCTCTGCCATACCTAGCAGTATTTCTCTCAAGTCCTGATGAAACTCAGATAACGCTCCAATGTCTTATCACAGAGCCCACTGCATAAGGCCATACTGAATATTCTGCATTTCAGGAGTGTTTTGACAGCAGACCAAAGTACTTTTCTAAAGCCAGTTACAGCATGGCTGATAATTTTGAGGCTGAAATATTAAAGGGGTACATGAGGAAAACCTTCAGTTCCATGGCAATGAACTGTATATTGCACTAAACCCTACAAACTAAGTCATGATTACTTTTCACAGGAAAATAATGCCAGCCAAGAGCAAAAACAGTGAATTCAAGGAGCTCTTTTTGCGATACTTAGGGCTCTTGATCTTAAAATAAATTAGTTGGGTTTTTTTTTTTTTCAAATTAATTTTCCTACGTTATGAAATCAGAATAATTTATCTATAGCACAAGAAAACAGACAGGTTGGCCTAATCACAAGGGGACTTGTACAATTCTATGTTAGTCAACAAGTTCCCAGACATGCCTGGGCCTTTTTTTAATGCCTTTCCCCCTTTATTCAAAATACAGAAAAATCAAATGGATGAACAACAGCTCCACACCAATCATTGCATTTAATTTCATCTAGGTGTCATCTAGGTGTAGTATTTCAAAGATTTTTAAAAAGTTGGCAAGCTCATGTCATTGTAGAAAGCTTTGTTACTAGAGGTTTATGGCTGTTTAAATTTTGAAAAGTAGGATTTCTTCTACGGCTAATAAATCTGTTTTGATTCAGCATAAAACAAGTTCATACAGTCATTCTTTGAAAGTATTTTGGCAACTCTGTTAATAAGGACATGTACGTTAATTCCAGTACTTATTCTTTTAAAATAATGCTCTGATTTATGATGGGTTTACCTTTGAAATATTCATGACATCTTTCTTGTACCTTTTTTAACTAGTAAAGAGAGCAACTATCCGGCCTAATTTTCTTCCTGTGCTTGTTCTTTGTTTTGCTTTGGGGTTAATTTTTTGTCTTGGTTTTGGTTTTTTAATTGCTGTTGAAAATTAACATAGTACCTGCCTTTCATCAGTCTGTCAGGTCTTTGAGTTTTATGGAATTTTTTCAACAGTACAAAAGCTAAACTATTTCATTTATTAGCATCCATAGATTCATGTTTGTAGTCTCATCAATAAATCCATGTTTTGCAGGTCTCCAAGTATTTACACATTTTATTTTCCCCAGAACTTTAAAGACCCCTTTGTCTTGCCAACAGTCTTTATTTTCTTGTAAACAGATGCATAAAAGATCTATATCTCAAATCATTACATAGTATCTCAAATATCCTGAAAGAATATTAATTATGTCTCTCCTAAGCTCTTACATTAACATCCTGTTTCCCTGAGCAGTGTGACAGTATAAAATGACAGGATAAAGACCTTATCCTCTGCAAAGTTTCTGACTAGCATTAACCACAGAAAAGTTGATGTGGGATATAAAATATATAGCATCAATCCTAAAAAAATCCCATGAAATACGAAAAAGTTCATATTTTGTTGTAGAGAGATACTGCTATTAAAAAGCAGGAAAAATGTTAGCAGTTGGTACCAAATGCATTCATTTCTCTTTTCTGCTGCCTTTCATTTTCTCATTGATCAGAGACACTGTGCCAGCAAAGACAAAGTCATATTTAACACTGAAATATCATTCTGCCATTAAAGTTTAGGCACTACATTGGCTACAAAATCCTGTGTGTGTGTTTGCTTCAAGGATGCTGCTTGCTCAGTAGGTGATGAGTTTTCATGGAATGCCTTTAGTTCCTTCCACATTTGTGGCATTGTGTGAACATAGCCCCTCCTGTTGCAGGCAGCCTTCATCAGTCCTTGTCCTGCAGTAGCCTTTGCACATCTGCTGCCCAAGCAGCACACACCAGCTCGGAATCACCTGCTTTTTCCAGATTAATAGCTGAGTGCAAGCTCGCCTCCCCCTTGCTCCTGGCTGCTGTCTCCCGGGAGCCCTGACTGGAAGCAAAGGCACTGGGCACTGTCTGTTCAGAGCTCTGTTTGCCAACCTCCATCGGGCCAACCTGCACGATGCAGTGGCTGTGCTCTGAGGACAGACAGCCTTTTCCACTGTAACAGTGAGAAACTAAACCATAACACGATTCTTCCCTCGGCCCCTGCTCACTCTCACCGAGCTGTCCCCACCCCCACCTCCACTTACAGCAGCCAGATATGTTCCCAGCCCTTGTGGGCCCCCCAAAGGCATATATGGAGAACACATCTGTGTTCTTCCTGCTGCCATTTCCAGCCTGTGCCCCTGCTCCTCTTTATTCCATCTCTCCTCAGAGGTGAAATCAAGCAGACCTTTTTGCTTGAAAATCCCTCGACTCTTCCCCAGAGCCTTCCCTTCTGAATTTCAGCCTGATCCTTCTCGTCCTGCATAATCCCTCACTTCCACAGGCACTGACTCCCGTGTCAGCCTCTAGAGTGACCCCAGCAAGGTAAGTAAATAACAGAGACGCTTATTCTGCATACACTTTTGCCCCTTCTCCCCGCTGTGACCCAGGGCATCACTGCAGGCTTTACAGAAACCCAGGAAGAAACAGGCAGCCACTTGAATCACTAAATAAAACAACTCCTGTACTTTAATTAAAACTACCAAGATCAACACATATTCCCTGGACAGACTGAAGCAACCTGGATGAGGTTCCTTTTAGCTCTGTGCATATAAAAGCTCTTAAGAAATAAGATGCTTTTTGTCAAGTTCACTGTAAAAATTCATTGATTCAAGTGGGAAATAGCATGGCTGAAGGACAACTTTCCCCACCCATTTTCCCACTGCTATGCCCTACACGGGCCTGTATTCCACCCAAAGAGACCTTAGAATACTACAGATCAGTCATTAATTTCTAAAAAATTATATAGGAGCATTCTGAGCAGATGGAAATATGGGAGGTTAAGCAGGTATAGATTTATAGAGTCAACTCGTGACCCCATTCATGTCAATGAAAATTTCCCACTGCTTAAAATGAGGAACTGCTTCATGCATAGAATCTGTGACTTTGGATCTTTCTGTCTGCAGCATATCTTGCTATTTACTGCTCTGTTATTTTGCCTGTGCTGCAGTGAGAACTGATGCAGTTGGCAGGCACATTGGGAAGCAACCGCACGGGGAGAAGGGCACACAGGAAATTAAACTCACTCATTCCAGCTCCTCAGAAGTATGAGAAAACTGCTGAATGAAGGAATAGATTTGCCCAAGGTGGCCTTTCTTTCCTCCCTAGTACTTGGATTATGGTCACTTATTCTCACACAGGATGTATCTGTATGTACAGAACCTGCTGTGATGTGTTTGTATGTCAAGCTGGGAGTCAAATATTCCACCTCCACATGTGTCATCCACATAACATGCTGAATTTCTGAGTCACAGATTAACTGTGCCAAACGACAGAGAGAACTGGGGAGCTAGAAGCTCTCAGGTGCCTCCCTTGGACTCCCCCTGACCTTCTCAGCATAGCCAGTTCTTGTGACTGAGAGAAAATAAGGTTTGCATCTCCTTGTGAATTCCACTGAAAATTAGTAGGTAAGTGCATAAAAAGAAAGCACAAGACTGGCTAAAATTGAACCCTGCTAACCAAATTAAGATTTGAACTAAAGCCACAGCCAACTAATGAATTAACACTAACACAGAGTGGAGTTTGCATTTGATCAAATTAACAGGCAATGAGTAAAATGGAAATTGTAAGGGACCTGGGATTTGAAAACACCTGCTGCAGAAAATAATGGAGCTCATTCCTCTGAGGCAAAGGCCAGCTCCTTCAGGCTGTGACAGCTTTGAGGTCGCTGCCCGTTTCTGCTGTTTGGGTTTGGAGCTAGCAGGGCTTAAGGCTCCTCTGACGCAGACACAGTTGGCTAATGTAGGGTGATACAGGATGATTTACAACAAAATACTTTCTGCCAACCTATGCAAGTACCTTCCCTTCAGCTTCAGAAAAATCTTTAGATAAACAGAAAGAATGATCACAGAATCCCAGAATGGTTTTGATTGGAAAGGACCGGAAAGCCCGTCCAGTCCCACCCCCTGCCATGAGCACAAACACCTTCCTCTAGACCAGGTTGCTCCAAGCCCCCTCCAACCTGGCCTCGGACACTTCCCGGGATGGGGCAGCCACAGTGCCTCTGGGCACCCTGTGCCAGGGCCTCACCGTCCTCCCTGAGGAGCCATCAAAAGGACAACAGAAGGTAATTTGGAAAGAAAGACGAGCTCTTAGTCTTGCACCATTCTCAGAGTGCCAAAGGCAGAAGCCCAGCTCAGGTAACCAGGTGATATCACTGTAAGTAAGCACCTTTATCCTCCTGAACCTCTTCAGCCCTCAGATAATCAGATCTGTGTGCTTTGTACAAGGGGAAGCTACTGTCCCTCTTGACATGAGAGAGGGAGCTTTGCTTTCCCCAGGGAACAATTAATTTTGCCCCTTCTTTAAACAGCCCTCTCTTCATAGGAAAAAGAAGGAGTTTACGAAGACCTGTTGCCCTAGGTTAGAAGCAGGCATGGCTTCCAAGCACAGAAAAGCATGAAGGAGAACTTCAGAGACAGACCATCAATATCCTTCCTGTGAAAAGCCAGCACAGTGCTGGTAACCATGCTCCTCATGTCCTGTCACTGGGCTTTGGACTTGTTCAGTGATCTTAGGAGTCCTTCTTACTTGCTTATGCTTTCACCTGCAGACATTCATAGAGTATTGCCTGAATGTATTCATTTTACTGGCAGAAATTTCTCTAACTCAATTTAAGAATCTAAACACTTGGGAATTCAGGTATTTATAGCACTGTTAATGTAAAACTTCAAGAAAGTTAAAACATTAAAGAAAACATTAAGAGTTTCTCCAAGAAAACTGTAAGTTTAAGCAAAAACTGTCAGTCAAAACAAGTCGGAAATTTAAAAGTAAGCATTGACACCTTTCAAGTCACATTTTGAAAAGCAATACATTATTTGCCTTCTAGCACCTCCATCTTTATATGCATGCTATTGAAACATCTTTTCCTGTGATTTCATTTTTTTCAATCAATGATGTCCTGAAGTACTTTTAATTAAGATCTACTTTTCTGCTAGTCACAGGATTCCAGGAAGTGGAGCATTAAGAGAAAGCTCAAATAGTCTAAGACCTGTACTAAAATAATAAAAGTGGACAATAATGAAATTTCCAGTTTATTTGGCTGTCTTCTATTTTCCTCACTTCTCCAGCACTGATTTTTCCAAGTTTCCAATTCTGGTTTTATTAGAATCTTTTTGAAATTTTGACCTCTTATATTTTCAAGGAATGTTATCTAATATTGGTACAACTATTCAAATAAACAGCTCCTGCTACCAAGCATCCAGAATTTCAGCATAACTTCTAATTAGAATTCATGAAGTCTTTAAGTAATAAAATTAAAAGTGAAGCACAGGGCAGGGTTCTTGCTTACAAAAATATTTACTATGAGAGTGATTCAAAGCAAAGAAGTCATAGTACAGGACAGCTACTTAATATTTAGTAAACATCATGATTAAACAAGAAAATTTATAGAGCTCCAGCTGTCAATGACCATAAAAACTGTTACATAACTGTTTTATAAAGATAGTGTGGAAATTCTTTCTGGCAAATTCTTAGCATGGCAGACGCCTTCTTGTACTAAATATTCATTGTACAGGGATACGTTTTCTCTGACAATTTCCTTTCTCCCTCGAACATGGCACAGGAAAAGAAGTCTTTGCTAAAAACTAACCTCTGCAAGACACCTCTCTAGCCATTCCATACCACCTGATGTTTACCTGAAAATAAACTTCCAGTGTCAGCTCCCTGCTCAGACAAACCTGTCTTTGCAGAAGGCCTGTTCCCACTCCCCGGCTCTAGGATCTGCTGTGAAACCTCATGTGCTCAATTGATGTGATTTCTGAGAGTGTTTCCATGTTGCAGCTCTGTCCCTGCTACATCCCCACACTCTGCTCCAGGGAGGGCTGTTGGAAACGCCCATTTGTGCTGGGGCAGTCTCACAGTTCCTGTGATAAACTGCAGTGTGACTTTTCCATCACTGCCTTCATTTCATCTACAATGGAGAGCGATGAACAATAACAACTCCCACGTGCCAGTGAGCTGTAAACTCTGTAGTTCAAAAACACCTGCTAAGTCCTCCACCACAGATCAGGAGGATATGGTGTCACCCTTCAGAACACCTGCTGCAAAGAGAGTCCTGGTCATCGGTCCCCTTCTCCATCTCCTTCTGAAATACAGAGTCCTTCCAGGGCACACAGAGCATGAATTCCAGCTCGGCTCACAGCTGCCACTGGGGATGGCAGAAGGTACTGTTTATTGCACGGGCTGAAGTTTTGTATGCAGTCCTCACTCAGTGATCTGCAGGCACCACTCCAGTGATGAACATTTCAATATAATTCCCAGAGCGGAATTGACCTTTGCTGCATACTAAATACAAACACAGGGACAACAACAGAGCTGGTATCACAACATATTCGCTGCTGCCCAGTTTTTCAGCATGCAGTCCACTTTGGGAACCTGCCACTGGTTTGACAGCTCGTGTCCTGTTTATCTTAATTTTCTAATTTTGCAATCTAGTGACTGCTATCAAGACGACAAGTACTTTCTGACTGTAATGACAAGACAGACACTGGGAAAGCAGACCAGGGTTATGAGCAACTATTGCAAAATGCCTGTGCAAGGCAGGCCTCTCTCGTGCTGCCAGGCCCCACATAGTGCCTGCACACTACTGGTTTGTCCACAGACTACAAGTGATAAGTTACAGGGTGCTGACTTCTTCCTAGAAGACAAAAGCACTGCCTGGAAGCATGAGATTAGGAAAAGGAAAGGGAATGACTAAGGTGCCTTTAATGCAATGCTTAGAGGTGAACTAAATGGTACTGTGGTAAGCAATGACACTAAAAGACTTTCCCTTAATAAAAATAATCACAACTCTCATGTTTTACCCCTGTGTTGGTTTGGCATGGCCTGGTTTTTGGTAGTGGGGTGGCCACAGAGGTGGCTTCTGTGAGAAGCTGCTGGAAGCTTCCACCGTGTCTGGCAGAGTCAGTCCCTGATGGCTCTGAAGATGGACATGCTGCTGGCCAAAGCTGGGCCAGTGAGAGAGGTTGGTAACGCCTCTGTGAAAACAGATTTAAGAAGAAAATCAAAACAAAGTGGGGGCACAGTTTTTTTCTAGCCAGAGAAGAGGAGGAGGTGAGAACATGTGAGGAAAACAACATGGAGACACCAAGGTCAGTGAAGAAGGCGGGGGAGGAGCTGCTCCAGGCGCTGGAGCCGAGATTCCTCTGCAGGCCGTGGTGGTGACCATGGTGAAGCAGCTGTGCCCCTGCAGCCCCTGGGGATCCCCGGGGGATGCAGAGATCCACCCACAGCC
>VZRS01000207.1:186376-203814 GCA_013398055.1 Ifrita kowaldi
GAGCGAGCGGCTTTTGTGGGTGCCTGGCATTGGACCACTGTCAAAGCATGACAACCCCAAAGCTCACAGAGTAAGCGTTGCATGGGACTGAAGGGTTTCCCCTAGCTAAGGAGCTGTCAGGAAGGTGGGCACTGGGAAGTACAGGCTGGGAGGTCACCACACGCTGTGCCACACAGGGTGAGAGCACAGGGAGTGACACAGCCTGCTGAGAACACCGGAATGTCAGCAGTGGGATAGGGCTGGGGACACCAGCACCACAGTTCTGCAACACTGAGTGAGTGTGGGAGGAAGGAGCAGAAGAAATTCATCATAGAGAAATGTTACATCATGCATAAATGCAATCCTAAATCTATGTATGCAGTGGCAGGTTCTGAGCCAACTGAGACATGGGGATTAGAATATGCTGTATATGCTGCTCCATGAGAACTTGAGCATGGTGCTCTGTAAAGGTCATAAAAGGGAATTGAATGCTCCAAGTTATTAGGAAAGGGGCAGAACAGAACAGGGACGACATCCCAATTCCTCACATCAATATGCAGTGCACCTGCACCATGAGTGCTGTTTGCAATTCCAAAGCACCTATCTGCAGCATACCATGGATTTGGAAAGAGCAAGGGGCAAACAACAAGTCTGATAAAAGGCATGGAATGGATTTTGTGAGAAGGATAACTGAACAGACAAACTTTTCCATCTGAGGAAGAAGCTGACCCATGGGATATATGATAACAATTTTAATATAACCAATGTGAGTGTTCACTCTGTTTTTAAACAGTGCGACATTATACAATAGAAATACATTTTTAAATCACAGGATTAAAACACAAGGAAAATCTCTCTATACTGTGCACAGTGAAGCTGCAAAGCTCTTCACCACATGATGCTGTGGCTGTCAAAAACTGACAGGGCTTCAAAATATATCCTGCAAATTAAAGGAAGGAAAACCCCTTGAGGTCTATTGAGTAAAGAGATGCAGTATTTGGTTCAGAAGTGCCTGAAGCACACATTTTCAGGAGATAATCCAGGATCTTAAGGAATCATCACTACATGGCTTCCCTATTCTTCCACTCTGCTTTGCCTGTGTTGAAAAGAGCGTAACAGGCTACAGACCTTTGGCTTAAGCCAGCAGAGAGGTGTGAACATTCTAGTAATGATTTAAACATCTTTCAAAAGCCAGTAAAAACCCATGCAGATCTAGTGGGTTTGGCTTTCTACATCAATCTTTTCTTATTCTCTACATGTAGACCAAAGACCTCTGCTTCTGATCTCAGGGCCTGGCCCCTGGCAGCACATGGAAGAATCAAATAATGTTGTGGGACATCTTTCTCATCAGGGGAGTCACTGCAGTTCAGAACCTATGTGATAATTTGGATTATTTTTAACTTTGTTTTCCCTTGGTCTCCATCTCTTTTTCCACCTTTTAAAAGAGGTGTCTATTTTGCAAGTGGGAGATGACTTGAAAGGAAGGGAAACTCCAGACCGTAAAACAGACAATCCCCTTCCCTTTCAAGTATCATATAAATTTTATCTTTTTGTGAAAGGCTTCAATGGACTCCAAACTGCTGCTGCATTGCCAGGTAAGATGACAGCATCTGCTCACAGCCATCCAGTGCATCACACAGCACTTGGATGTCAGGGCACAGCACTCTCCCTCCACTGTTTTGCTTTCCCCCAGTAATTTGTGTGGGCTTGCACTGCAGCTTCAGAGTGTGAGACACAAATGTTGTGCCTTTCAGCGGCATCAGGAGTGACCTGCCACACAATAAATAGAAGGAGAAAGAATTTACAGGCCTCTCTACACTCCTGGGCACCAGCACTCCTGGGGGTACCTTGCACATACAGATACCTCACTTTGAACTAGGAACATGCTGGAATGTTGAATAATAGAACCAGAGATGAGAACATGAGATCTGCAGTCACAGCTACACCCTGAGAGGGCTTCACATCCTTCACTTGATGCTTGATGCTGTAGGTTTACAAGTTATTAAAGAGCTGGTTTAACATAGAAAGGAAGGAATGGGAGAAGCTGCACTGAAAATGACATTCCTTGGGGTGATAAAATTTCCTCTCAATCTGCTTAACAGCTCCGTTTCTTTCTTACTACAAAACATGGTGCAATAAATCTGTTTAATTTTTTAATCTTTTAAGTGGTGAAAGCTTATTGAAACATGCACTCACCACCCTGGTGATATGAGACCAGGGTGCCACCTCACTTTTGCATTGTAAGATGAGAAAAGAAAGATCAGGATAATTTCTCCAAAGGAGCCCAACTTTTGAAGCCATCAAATGTGGAGAAAGCAGGAAGAGAATTAAGATCTCTCCCAGCCAGTGTGAGGTCTGGGGGTAGAACTCAAGATTTCCTGTGCTGAGACTGCAATACCTCTAATTTTTTTCACAAAAGAATGAATTTGAATAACCTCTGTTTTAACTGAAAAGGAAGTCTTCATTAAAGGAAAAGAGTCTCTTGGGCATTCAGTGTGCTAGCACAGCCAAGAAGGGGGCAGGCTGCAGAGAAATAATGTGAATAAATTAAATGAAAGAATGAGCATGGCAGTGCAGATGTGAGTGCCCAGACTGACCACTCCACTGGTGGCGCTTCATCCTGCTCAGGAGGAGATGACTCTGGAGAGAAAGCACTGCCCAATGTCTACAGAACGTGTTTGTCATACAGTTTGTCAACAGCCCTTCTCTTTGCATAAGAAGGTTATTCTTTCTCAACAGGTTTTAGGTGGAATTCAATGACATGGACGTTGTGTATCAAGCTGTGTGTCAGGTTTATGGGATACCTCAACACCTGCACAGAGGTAAAACGCCTTCCTGACGTGTGGGCATGTTGACAGCAACCAGTAACTAAATTCTTGTATGCAGGATAAATGTTTTAAATCAGAAGCAATTCTGCATAGATGGAGTAGAAACTATGGCACTGGTGTGGTGTTAGCAGTAGGGATCCCCAGGTGCGAGTGGGATCACAGAACTCCCCACAGTTTGTGACAGAACTACAGTGCCTGTGGACATTCCTGCAGTGCTGAAGTGCCTCCTTTACCCTTAGCACGTTAAACAAGCACTGCAACAACCAGGGGACTTCCCAGGAGAAGGCCAGAGAGGGTTGATTTTGTGTGTGCCTGAACATGCAATAAAGGTGTGAGAGCTCTGCTCAAACCAAGAGGGTGAACAGATGCAACTGCAGGTGCCCTCCTGTGTCAAGAGGGAGGGAATGGAAGGTTCCCCCTGAAAATTGCAAATTCTTAACTCTGTTTAAAACTCTAGCAGAAACACCTGCCATCCAGCACTCCATCAGGAAACCCAGCACTTGTCCCACCACCACCCTCTGGATGTTCCTGATACCACTGGCAGCAGAGGCTTGAACTGTACTGAAGCCAAAAAGAGACCCTGGCAAAGACTAACCCTCTCCATGAGAGCATCCATGCCAGTGTCCGCAGGAGAAAATCCCCTGAAGGATTTGAGGACTTGCTGGGATGATGGGTTGTTTACGTTTGTTTTTGTTGTTTTATGTGTATTTGGTTATTTGGAGTGTTTAGTTCTGGGATCTCTGGGGAAGGCCTCTTTAACTAATACAGAAAAGAGGAGTTGTGGTGATCAGATGATATATGGTACGAGAGACAGAGAGTGTTCTTGATAAGACAGTCTCTCGTGCCAATGATGTATCAGTTATGATGAGAGAAGGAAGCCTCTCCCAGGACGCCTGATTGGTTGTGGTAATGTACCCCAGTTTTAACTCCCTGTTTGGTTTTGGTGTTAGCCACTCCCCTGTACTAAGACCAACCCGCCACGTGGTCGGCGTCATTTGCCCCTGGAGCCCTTCACGAGCTGTAGCAATAAACTGCTGTTTGTGGAACTCTATGCAAGTGCCCTTCTCAGCTTCTTGCTGTCGAATTTATGTTACTGAAGTCATGCCTGTGCCTGTACACTCATGCATATGAGCCCACGGAGCCAGAAGAGACTCCGTAACACTCCTGCACTTAGGCAGGGGCTCAACTTAAAAGCTGTGGTTTGGGCTTTCTACAGAAGAATCCTGGGGCTCCTGGTAAGTTGTTTTGTTGTTTTGTCTGGGTTTTGTAAGCCTTGAAACAACAAAAACCTTCAGGAAAGAAAAGGTAGACAAGCAAAAAAAAGTACACACATCACCACATCTTCTGTGTAGGAGTCTACAGACACAAAAACTGCTTTCTGCACACATCAGAACCAAACCCCATGGAGAGCAGTGCAGGTGTGTTGGGTCTGTGTGGTTAAGGATGAGCAGTAGAGTCCCTGCTAACACACTGAAAGGCTGCTGACAGCCTGCGTAGCTCTGCTTCTCACAGTGCTGCACTGAGGAGCCAACTGTGATGACAGGTAACACTCGGAAATACACATCCTTCAAAAAATGCTTTTGACTTCCTGTGAGGGATTGACATGTTTTGGTTACTGGCTTGAACACTGTTATGAAGAACTTTTTGCCCATTATGGCAAAACTGTATAATGAAGCCGTGACCACCGAAGCCCCCCCCACCTCCCTGAATATGCCTGACTGGAACTTTGGGCTGTGAGTTACACCACCTAAGGGAACTTGGGAGAAGATAAAGGTGACACTGTAGGTCAGTTAGGTCTAGGGAGAAGTAAACAAGGCTGAGGGAGAAGAATGTATCCACAAGAAAGCCAAACCCAGCAGCTGTCCTGAAAATCAACTCTGGCTGGGTTTCATGGGATGAGGGAAGGCGACATCTGCTGAGGTCAGGTTTGCACACATTCCCCCCCAACCAAGGTGCAAGGAGGAGGAGAGTTTTGGGGCTGTGGGGTAACCTGTGGTCAGAGGCAGTGAACATCCATCCTCCCTCACACAAACTGGCTGAGTGTAAAATCCTCCAGCCCCAGAAAAGCCACACATAAAGGATATTCACGTGAGGGGCAGCTGAGGGGGTGTCAGAATCCATCAGAGACCCCCCAGACTCATTGCTGAGGCCTTGCAGCAGAGCACTGCTCGTGATGCAAAATGATGCAACATATCCAGAGTCTGGTGCAAGAGAGTGTCAAACTTCCCTCTGCCAGGGGAGGCACCTGGGCATTCCCACCTGGCCCAAACATGCATGAATCCATTGAACTCTGCGTTTTGGGAGGACCCTCACCACCAAGAAGATCTATGAAGAGGAACAACAGGACACCATTGGGATCCACAGAGCAGTGATACTTTCCACTTAATCTGTCACTGTCACTTATCTTTCTCTCCCCCCAGCTCTTTTCCTACTTCTCTCTCTCTCTCTCTCGTTTACTGTTAAATAAAATCCATACTATTGACTTTGGCATATGGTATCATTTGCACCTTAATTTGGGCAGAGGCATCTCTAAGAATTTTTATAACAGATCATAACAGATACTTGAAAAATCTTTTTCGTAGCATGAGATTTCAATACTTTGATCCTTTCTCCAAATCATTATAAATCATTGCAATGAAAAAATACCCCGTACAAGAGCTTTAGGATTTTTTTCTGAAAATCTAAAAGAAAAACCAAAACTAGACCATGTTTAATGGAATTAATAATGAGCTCTGTCCCTACACTCTATTATTCTCTCTGGGATTGCTCCAGCTTTTCTCATACACCAGCTATAAAAAACCTGAAAAAAAACTTCCACCAAGCATTAACTTCTTAGCAAGCCTGATGTTTCCAGTGCTGTGATAGCTGCTGTCTTGTGATGCCAGTGATAACTGTCATGACTCCAGTCAACTCTTCTCCCAGCATTGTAAGAGATGAGGGCTTGCACAGGCTTACTTCTAATCTATTTTTATCCAAAATCATGGCTCTGACAAACATAACACAATAGAGCACTGGTGAAATACAGCCACGAATCTAAATCTGTAGAAGACACAGGGTGTGTTCAGGAGAGAGGGGGTGAAATGTGTGTATATATCTGTATCTGTAGATCTCTTGGTTTTTCTTTAAGTGAACTACTGCTTAGAGAAATTCTGAAATGTAATTGCTTACCACATGGAGAATAAAAATCTACATCTTTGTCCTTGATATAGAATAAGTGAACACTCAGAAAGCTAACTAATGCAAGCTGGTTTAATACAGGATTGCATTCCTGGTTTTCAATGCACAAAACCCAAGGAAAGACAGCTGAAATTGTCATAGTTGAGACACTGGGATGTTCGTAATGCCCCAGAAAACGTTGATATCACACACGTGACTCAGTTTTTCTTCCTTCCTAGACACTGAGGAGAAAGAAAGGGTTAACCTTTATGTTTATTTGCATCTCTCTTTGGACAGTGCATCAATGGCCACCAGGTGCTGAAGGTTCTCTCTGCATGTGAGAAAGACAACAGAGCACCCAGCAGAACAAACATCTTCTGCCAGACATTGCTGTTCCCAAGGAGGCCCTGCAGATCAAGCTGCACAGGCTCATTTTCTGAAGAACAGAGTAGAAATCAGACAGATATTCTAATGACTGTCTGGGAAAGGCAGAGCCTAACAGAGGCCCTGTATTTAAAACCAAAATGTGTTTAGTGGGTAAGCTCTCTGATTGAGAAGGACTTTGCTGAAATCATATCCTGGCTGAAGTTATCTACCCTCTGTAATCCAGATGATTTATAAATGCCAAACTGTTTTACAGATAGTATCTTCCAAGCTGTTATTCCCTGGTGATTGACTGACTTTTCCTTTAAGGGATTAACTCCTCATTTTAGAATTGATCTGGTGTCTGTGATGGGGCCACTGAGTCAAGGAGAGGCACAAAATCTGGTTTCCCATCACAAGAGTTTTCACCTGAAAACTCTGGCTCTCAGGGCCACCAGAGGAAGCTGGGTATAGGTAAATTGAAAATGTCCCTGCTCATTGCATGTTGGGGATGGACCAGATGACCTCTAAAGGTCCCTCACAACCCAAACCATTCTATAACTCTAAATATTTCCAACCTTTGGTAACAGCACAAAACACTTCAGGAATAAAATCAAATTCTCTTCTGGAATTAAACACTGGTTCTGCTTGCAATCTCATTCTCAAATTAGCAGTGTAATAATCTCTGCATCCAAACAGATCTTTCCAGGAATTTTCAAACATCATCTAATGGGTAGGTTATGGCATCTTCATTTCTGTCCAAGAATTCAACCCACCTCCCAGTGACCACGATCTGCTGCCAATAGGAAAAGCCCTGGAGCTCATAGGTGAGCAGGAGCAGGTGTCCTGACCTCAGATTCTCTCATGAAGGGAGATGTTGCCATTTAATTAAATCTTCTTTTAACCTTCAAGTGAGCTGGTGAAAAGAAGCCACGGAAGAGGTGAAAACAAAATTACTGAGGGTTACAACTTACATCCTCTCTGGGCTTTTCCTCACAGATGAGCTCAGCTGCAGTGTCAGTGAACTTCACCAACAGCTAGGCTGTAAACAGATCATCTGCTGGTGTACATCTATGCAGCTCCAGGGACTGTTATTTGCACCAGAAGGTGGTTGAGGCTATCGTGTTTGTTCATCCAACCTTAGGCCTCCTAAAAGGTCAACTGATGAAGAGCCTCCCAAAGTCTTCCAGCAAAAGGAGTGAAATCAAGACTGTCAGGGTCTCTAATGTTAGCTACACAACATACTCCAGAGAAAGCAAGAACTTTTCTCAATGCCATTCAATTAGACGTGAGCTGTGTAATACTGTTTCAACTTCAGCACACTGAATCACCTGAGAAAGAATTGTGCTGCAGTCAGCAGCAGCTGTAGTCTGGACATAATCTTTATCTACAGATCATAAACTACCAGTGTGTCCAAAGAAAAAAGCATTGTACAAAAATGAGGTTATCCTATATCCACATTATTTATTTGTCCCTTGATTCTTAATCAGAGGCTCTCAACTGTGAACTCCAGACATTCCAACCCTTCTTTTCCTTAGTGTCACCCCTTCACCTCTCCTGCCCTGCCTCTCCCTCCTGAAGAGCCTGTAACCACCCAACAGGGCACTCCAGTCACAGGACTCATCCCACCAGGTTTCACTTATGCCAGTGGGACTGGGCCAAAGCCTTGAGGTCAGCACCACCCTAATTACAGCAGAGCAGTTACTGCTCCCTTTCAGTGGCAGGTATTCCACTGATTGCCAAGGTGTAAGCCACAATCTCCTCTGGTGTTTCAAATTTGCATTTCCAGTGCATTCCTCTCCAAGGACAAAATCTACTGCCCACCTGTACTGCAGCAGTCCCTCTGAAGGGCCAAGAAGAGATGAGTGCAATCAGAAAGGTGAAACACAGTTTGGAACCTGCCAAGGTACATCAGAGTGCAGGTGTAAGAGCGATGCCACACCCCCAGTGCTTGCTTCTCTGCCACGTACAGCAACCACACACAAACACACCCTTCAGGCCGAGGGTTTTGCTGGCTTTTGCCTTTACTGCATGTTCTTCTTGGAAAAACAGTTTTGCCATCTCCATTTTTTTCTGCACACTCATGGAAATCAGGAATAGAAACCTTCCTGTGGGGCAATCTTACTAATCATCCTTGCCTTCAGGAGGGTTTACTTGGTACTTGGCCAGCTGCAGCAGCCACAGCACATGTGGGAGATGGCTTAGCTGTTTGACTTCAGGGCATCTCCTCCTGTCTTTTGAGACACGTGGATTTCAAGCCATTAATATATTTCAAGCCATATATATATTAATATATATATGGTCACATGCACTTCCATAATGCGGCAAAACACTGCTTAATAAACACACCCCTCAAGGCACACATCACTAAATACAGGTGGGAAAAAAGTTGTCCCCGGCACAAAACAGCATAAGGAAGAACAAGGTCTATCCAGCCCAACAGCCTGTCACTGCAGCTGCGTAGGGAAGCATGGGAAAACAGGGTCTTTTTATGAAAAATAGCCCTTCCCTGAAGCACTTTTCCAGCCTCCAGCAGGACTAGAGGGATTGGTAGGGACATCCTGAACCACACACAGTCTATTTCTATTTAATACGTGAAATAATTTTTTCCATAAATATAACCAGCTAGTTTGCTGGGGTTTTTTACAATCGGAAACTTCTGGCATCTACAACATCTTATGGTATTCCAAAACTTAGTGAAGAACAACGTTTCCATTTTGACCCAGAGCCCTTGAGTTTCATTTGGTTCCTGCTGGATGCTGACCAGGAAGATATATTCACCTCCCAGTTTCCTAGACCTCTTTGGGCATTTGTTCAGGAGAGAGAGTCCCATTTGTTTCCTTTATGGAGCCTGTTCAGTACATTTGATCATTCAGGCTGCACTTTTATGAGCCTTTTCCAATTCTGTTGTAGCTTTATGAAGATGGGGCCAGAGCTACATGCAATATTCAAGATGCAGAAGCACTACCATGCATTGTCATAATGATGTTTTCTGGTTTATTTTCATTCCTCTTTCTAAACCCAAGCAGAGCCAGTTTCTTGAAGCCTATGGAGAATTCAGCTAACCTTTCTTACCCCAAATCTTGCTCCTGAGTTATAATGCTCAGCTCAAAGAGGAGCTCAGGATTACTCCTCCTCCCACCACCCCCATGTACCTCACATTGCATTTTTCTGCATCTCGCCTATCACTTTTATCACTCAGGTGATCAGCACTGGATTTTTTTACATGGCCCTTCAGTCAGCCCTCACTTTCCCTGTGCTGAAAAACGCAGTATCTCCAGGGAAACCTGCCACCTCCCTGCTCATTATGGGTCACCTGTGGCACATTGAACAACACACATCCTACCACAGGCCACTGGATTACTCTTGCTACTGATGGCCTGTATGTGGGAAGAACTACCACTTATTTCTACACTCATTTCCATAAGGAGACCTCGTCCTAAAGAAAGGTTCTGGAGCAGAAACTGTCCTCAAACTCCTCCACAGTGCATGAAAGTGCAGAAATCATTGGCAGGGTGGTCTGGCCTTTTATCAGCTTGGTTTGGTTTTGTACCACAATCATCTACTTAGTCTCTGGTTTCCCTAGCAGATTTCCTCTTCTCTTGTATTTCAGAAAAGTGAGGTGTTTGTTTATGCTCCCCCACAGGTTTTTCCCTGCATGCCTTGTTTTTATGCCTTTATGCCTTCTATATCTGTAGTGTACTCTTAAGCACAACCTGCATTTAGGCCAATATGAAAAATCCACACATTTTAGCAGTACAAATGCTGAAGGCTCAGGGTTTACACCACCACTATAGCCAAACGAAAAATATGTTAAAGCATCACCAGGAGCAGAATTAGACCTTAATATAGAAAGATTTTAAAAACAAACCCAAAACAAACAAACAAAAAACCAACAAAACAACACAGAGGTTACCTCAAAGTGATTAACAAAATATCGAGGGATAACAGACTTATTTATGGGAAAACATAATATTTTGCATCAGAGAAGGAACAAAAAGGAATCAGCCTTTTGAGAAAATTATCTACACATATATTAACAGAGACTATTGTGACTCAAAATTGAAAGAATCAGGGCAAAAATGACAAAAGAAATTATCAACAAAGCTTTGCTATTCAGTCACTGAAAGCAGAGACAGGATCTTGAGAGGAAACACAAATCATGCAGAAGAAGTAGTATTTATCAGGCCAGAAGGAATATTTACTGCCTAAAATGACTGTGTAAGAACAGATAAACACTTTGCTGTACTACACAATTAAATGTATTGTAGCATACAGCAACCTTCAATATGACAACCCACGGTCAACAAGCAGCAGCATCTTTGCTTTCGCTTGGGAATCAAGAGGAGCCAATGCAATAAAGTCTGTACTTGAAAACTGAAGAAGAAAAAGGTCATACTAGCAAACTATTGTGGTTATTTTGGAGAGAAATGCAGTTGTCTGCCTCTCAGAAAAATGGAACTATATATTTATGGATAGAAGTGACCGGTTTTGATACCAGCAAGTGCCCACAAAAAGGAGAAAAATGAGAGGAAAAGTAAGTCTATTAAAATAATTCTTCCTACTGCTGAATATTCTTTGGAGCTTTGTGTATTTGGCATTAATATTTCTGGAGTTCTGCTTTAATTTTCCAGGAAACAATATTAAGAAAGATGACCACATACTTAATACTTGTATTTATCATAGTTAAACAGTAACTTGCTTTTTGTTTTCCTTCCTAATATAACTCTCCTGAAGATGCACATCAGGTGATAACACAGAGCATTCTTAAATGCTGCTCAGCAATTACACCAGCAAAGTAGCTGGTTTACAGCTTTTAAGAAAGCAGGAGCACATTTAATTACAGAGGTGGTTATCTTGGATTTCCCTGTAAAAGAGGCAATTCTGACCAGGGTGCTCTAGTGGAATGACACATTCATTCTGCTTTACCACCTCATTCAGGGTGCAGGCATCAGTAAATCCAAAGAATTAATTGTGTTGGAACCTGAGGTGGGATTTATGATGCCACGTGAGGTGATAGTTGACTACATTTGAGTGCATTCCACTATAAAAGACACCCAAAACACACCCTGACCCCCTGCTGAAGAGGGGGGATATAAAAAGCTGGGAGCTCTGCACCCAAAGTACAGGAACAGCGAATAAAGCCTGGAGGAGCCCATGGGTCAGCAAGGAGCGTGACCCCAGTGACACCAGAGATCTTGTGCCTGTCAACAGCCCAGAACACGCCGCAAAGATTTCATTCCACAAACTGAAGCAAACAGTAGCTGAACATATATTTGGATTTTTTAGCCCCATCATTACTTCTGTGCTTTCCTGAATATTCCTGGTTTCACTAGTAAGGGAACACCACGCCATGGAGGATGGCAGCTACTGTCATTGCTTAAAAATAACAACATTAATAACTATTTATAAATAGAAAACTGTGAGTTTTTACCCCTGACAATACACTCCCCACTTGTGGTTTATCTGATATTTTTTAAAACCATATGGGAAAACCTACTGTTGCACAAGATCAACAACAGCATATTTGAACAATCAAATGTGACACCCCTGAGGATTTAGGAATTCCAGATGGAGATTTAGGAATTCCAGGTGCTGTTGTATCATTGGTTTTCAAATAGAACATTATCAGTCAAGATTCTGGAGTTTTTAAATTTAAAAATATAAAAAAAGCAATAGCACAATAAAGCAAGTCTAAAAAGTAACTGGGGTGAATCCTAAAATAATTCTTGCTGGTTTTTTATCCATAGAGAAATGTAGGTATTAAAAATTAATTGAAAAAAACCCCAACAAATAAAAAAATTCTGCAGCTGAAACATTGAGGCTAAATCCCTGTAAGTTTGCAGGTATTCATTACAGTCATTGCTTAGATTTAAGAGATGGGACTTTGCCATGAAGCTGGTATTTAAGCTGCCAGTGGAAAGATGAGTTTCATCAGCAAAATTAATTATGGCTTCTTTAAAAAGATAATTCTTGAAGGCTTTTGCACTATTGCCCACCTGTAACTTTATCAACTGCTATCAAAGTTTATCATCCCAGCAAGAGGATGCTGCAGGGAGAGATTCCCTAGGTGGGGGAGCCCTGAGCATAGTGATAAACCAGCTTTGAAACAGGACTAGAGAAGTGCCAGACCACCCCCCAGAATAATGCAGTCTGCACTGCACAAAAATACACCAAATTGGAAGTAAAAAGATCCAATAAATGGGACTTATTGGCATGCACAGAGGCAGCAGACCCTATGCCAAGAAACTAGGCTAAAATACAACAGCCAGTGAACTGGCAGGGCTCCACACACACCAAGTCAGTGCAGAAGGGAATCGGGGGCTCAAGAGCAGATGGAAGAGGCCAGGGAAATGGGTGGATTACAGCAGTCACAGAAGTTTTTGATAATCTGGACAGGATTAGGCAAGGTACAGAGGACAACCTGCATGTGGCAGCACCGTGTTTTGTAGGAGCTACAGCTTCAGCTCAGCCAGGCAGTTCTCAAGCTGTCCTCACTGCCGGCTTTCAAAAAACAAGGGGAGATCCTCAGTCAAAAGGGAGATGGGATCCATGGCAGAGCAGTGTGACAAAACCCAGGGAGCAGCCCCCCTGCCCTCTTCTGGGTGTGAAGGCACTGTATCATCCAGGATCACTTCATGGGAGACACTGCACAGCCCCAGGATTCCTCCCTGAATTCAATATAAACAAACCTCTGTTTGGTACTCTCCAAGAGAAGCAATTCACAAACAGCAGGGACTCAGGAGAAATGATCATAAACCAAACCCCTGTTCAGAGCTGTATTTTCCTGAGAACAGCTGAGAAAAAAAGTGGGAAGTTACGCATGTTTGTGAGGCGAAGAGATACGTCTGATACATCTGTGTATGTCACCATCTCCTCGATAATACAAGCGAGTATCAATTTGAGTTGGCAATTACATTCTAATGTTTAGCAGGGCTCTGAGATGTGCCATGGTCTGGATCAGGCTTGCAGAGATGGATGTAAATAATGCAGGGTGCATGTCCTGAAATGTAACTTTTCACTTAGAGCTCTCCGCAGTGCCATTACTCTGCCCTGCAGCTCAGCCTTGCTCAGTGCTGCTGCACACGCTGAGCACTTGAGCAGAGGCTGCCCACCCAATGCTCTCCCTGCCAACAAAAATCAAAAAGAATGAGGCAAAAGAGGGTGAAAATCCATTTCTGCATATTCTGGTACTGAATGATGTAATAACTCTTTCAAGGTCACAGACTGCATTGGTGGAGTTGGCTGGAGCTTGTGACAGGCAGCAAATCCCACTTCACTGGGCCATATTCCACCTTCTGTAACTCATTCTAAGATTCCCTGTAACATTATTTCTTAGGTCATTTTTCATTTCTTTTAAGCACTACAGTATTATACATTTTCAATCACTTAAAGACCATCAGAACACCGTGGCTGGACATGACAGGCAGTGAGTTGTCCAGCCTAAGCCTAAGCCTAATTTGTACACTTTACTACACAATTTCTTATTCAGTAGATTTTTGCATGTCCTGTAAAATTCAGGAATGCTGCAGAGTACTGAGTGGCCCAATTTGTTTTGCTGTCATTGCTTTGATCTGATGGATTTCTGATTTCCATGCTGGTGAGGATTTTTGAAGTCAGAATAAAAAAACTATTTTTAAAAATCACAAGAAAACTTGGGTTGGAAGGGACATCCAGAAGTTTAGATCAGCACTTGACTACTCTCATTGTAACAGTGATTTGACACAAGTCATTCCTGCCAGTAAATATCTCACAATAGGTAGAAAATTGTCATTCTTGAAATTTCTGAGATTATTGTCTCAAATCTCATCTCTTCTGCAAATGTCACCCAGTCACAGAAAATGAGCAATAGTACAAATAACCCACTCCAGTCCCACTGTTATTTTCATACATCACCCAGAAAGTTACGGGCCTGCCTCATTACACAAGGTAATGAAGAATGGGAGGTACATCTTCCAGAGGCAAGATTTTACACAAAGGATTGCTGGTATGAGTCAAAATTCATGTCCTAATACTGAACAGTTTAATCACAGGCCAGACCAGGATATCCAAGCACAAAAGCAGGTACATACTTTTAATTATTAGAAACATGATTGCAATCTCATGGTTGAGCTATCTCTATGCAAGAGAATCATCCTCCAGTGCACACTTTAGATCATCACTGAAGACACTTCCCCGGAGAAGAGTTTGCATTGTGTAAAATCTTCCTGTTGATACAAAACAGAATGTCTTTCTTGAGTATTGACCCCAGAAGTTTATCTTCGATTCTGCTTGTCAAACTGAGCATTACAGTGTTAGCTCTCAAAGATCTGCCTGTCTGCAGACGGAGTTTAGGCTTCCCTGGCACACTGGGATTCTCCAGGATCTTTAGCCAAACAAGTTTTGGCAGCTGGGATTACAATTCAACTGATCAACCAAGCAGCAGATCCTAGCAAACATGGAACTGCCACTTTGAGACATGTCCCATGACTCAGAGCTCTGGGCAGCAAAACGGCCAATACCTCTATGAGCCTTGTATTTCCATCGCACCGGAACCCCTAATACAGCCAAGCCTGCAGCACTCCACTTTCTGCTGCTCTGACTTAATCTCTTTTCATGCCCTCACAGACCCTTCAGAGCTCTCTTCTTCCTCACTCCTGCAGCTGAGGGCCTGGCCGTGTGCATCCCTTTACCTGCTGGCGCAGCTCCTTGTCCTGGCTGCTGTATCTTGCTCTCTTTGACTGGAAACCTTTGTAGGCAGTGACAGTCCCGGCATGCTTAAAGAGATTCTTGTGAGAGTCTCATGCCTAAAAACAACAGCTACTTAATATATTAACCCTGTGATATTAACAATTCAACTATTATTCTTACTGTGTTAACCATACAATAATAGTAATAATAATAATTCTTGATATTACCCATTGCCACATGCAGATGTCTGAACAAAAGTGAAATCTCTCCCTGGCAGAAACTCTATGGCATGCCAACATCGTCTTTAGCAGGCACACCTGATCTCCTATGCCCATATTTTAATGCAACCAGAAACTACACTGCATTACTGCAGCCTCAAACTAACATATTATCTGTCAGACAGAGGCAAAAGTGTATCAGGAAATAGCAACTTATATGGCTGCTGCTGAAAGGTCCAACACATTAGAGGCAATTGAAAAAAAAAAAAAAAAANGGCAATTGAAAAAAAAAAAAAAAAACAAACCAAAAAGCAGTTTTGAATTTCTGGAATTTCTGTTTCATTGGGATTCCCATCTCCCTGGAGGGCAGGATTTTTGTATTTCTGTTGCCAGTACCTGCCTCTAAAATGACATCAGAGTGTCCTGTTTACTGATGCTCTGATCTCGTAGCAGCTCCTCTAATCACCCAGAAGAGGCTACCTTTGTGACTGCCAGTGCGACAGCTCAAGCTGAGAGCTGGAGAGACAAACAACTAAACTTCTGACAATGGCAGACAGGCAGGGCATTGATTTTGCTCCTGACAAATACTGTAACAAAGATCACAGCCAAGAGCCAACCAGTTAACGGTGTGATACCTGTTAAAAGGAAAAATTCTCTCAAAGGAGAGCACTCCTTCCCGGCAGGCACTTGGGAAGATGAGATGAGTATGTGTGAGCGGAGAGAGGCACGTCTTGGAGCCACGGGAGGTGTTCTCATTCTCGAACTGTTCCTCTAGTGCAAAGCCAGGTAACCCAGCCCCAAAGGGAGATCTGTCACCTGCCAGCACTGCCTCTCCTCACAGCCCAGAGGGAATACAGCAGGCAGTCCCAGGGCTGGCTCTGCAGAGCAAAGGCACTGCTTACATGCCCTGGTAGGAAGGGAAAATACCCCCAGGCGTGGGTGTCCCCAGGACAGCCGCTGCTGCTCCAGCCGAAGAGGTGCTGTGCCATCAGCAGCTGAGCCAGGCACCAAACCACTCCAGCTGGGCTGAACTGCTCCCGCAGTCAGTGCTGGCAGCCCAGGACAGCCCGGTGCTGATAGCAGGGGGAGCAGAGACATCACAGCTCAGTTCTCTGCTAACAAGTCGTGTGCTGCAGTAATAACCTGAAAAATATCTTTTTACTTGTAATCTGAACAAAGCTGCTACGCATATCACTGAGCAAAACACACAGCGAGTCCCTGAACCACTGCCATGCCAACCTGGCTTCCAGCAGAATGTAAAATGCCCTAAGGCATTCATTATCTTACTAGGGGAAGAGAGAAAAGCCATTTTATAGACAGCTAATGTGTGCCTAAAAATACATGCATATTTCAGTTACAATTCAAAATGTTACTTTTGTTGTGAGAATTATTCATAAAATGAAAATCTGATACTCTCAGCATATGTGAACTCTGGATTCATTTTACCAGTCACTGCTGCTGTCAAGTCTTTCATCTCAAAAACTACATGCACGATATTTTGAATGCAACTTGTCACCAACTTAATAATACTGTTTTACATTTCTATAACCTATGAAGGGCCCCAAATCCCTTCAGGTTTTGAAGCCAACTGCAGTACCACAGCTGAGACGGGGACATGGACGCAGTCACGCATCACGAATCACTGAAAAAGTGTCATCTCTCTAAAGGAGCATGGAACCTCTATATTCTGCTTCTCAGTTTTCATTCCTGTGTAATTCTTCACCTTGTTTTTCTCTGCAGAAGCATCAGAGTACTACTAAGAAAACCACAAGCTAAAAAGTTTCATGGTGCATTAAGTCCCAAGCTGCAAATGAGAAACTATAAATGTTGTTAGAAAACTTTTTCTTTCTTACTTTATTTCAGCTTGGTTTTGCAAAACCAATGAGTCCTGAATCTGACTTGACACTAGTATGTCCCAAGAAAACCCACCGAATTTAGAGAGAAAGTACAATTGTGTGAAACTGCTATATTAATTGAGAGGAAAACCCTCCCCCTGAGCGTGGAGGGCTTGGAGGGAAGACCCAACTCACAGCTTGCTTACCTGCAGCATGCACAAATCTTTCCACGGCATCTCAGCACAACACAGGTATCACACACACACCTGGCAGGTAGCCAGCATCCCTTCTAGTACAGATCTTGAGATGGCAAACACAAAATTTCAGAACATTTAATGGAGGAATGAGCTGCTTCTAGCTCCTCTTGTGGGTTGACACTGGCTGGATAC
>VZRS01000208.1:0-11456 GCA_013398055.1 Ifrita kowaldi
CGGGGGCTCCGGCTGGGGGCTCCCGGCGGGGCGGCTGCTCCAGCCGGGGGGACACGCGGGGCTGCAGAGAGGGGGCGGGTCCGTGCTGGGAGGGGGAGCGCTGGCAGAGGTAGAAGAGTCGGATCCCGAAGACTTTTTGCGCTTGGGAAAGGGTCCTGCTCGCTTAGGAGGAAGCGTGGGAGCGGCAGCGTGCCGGGGATGCCGGGGTCCCCTCACGCCGGGGGAGTCCCCGCGACTCGCGTGGAGTGCTGAGGCTCCTCCGATCTCTGGCGTGCGGGGCCGAGGCTTGGAACAGGGCACTGTCTGTGCCCGGAGCAGCCGGGACGGGCTGACATTGGGAACAAGCTTTGTCTGTGTTCTTTGATGTTGAATTGTGCAGTTTGTGACGTCCGAAGCTTGTGACTTTTGAGCAGGGCGCTGCGGCGATGCCAGGCTGTGGCTGGATGACTCCGTGGGGACGCTGATGGAAGCGCTGGGACGGGGCCCGGGCTGGCCCCGGCAGCCCCTGGGCGGGAGCAGAGCCCGAGCCAGGCCGGCGCTGGGTGCCAGAGCCGCAGCTGTGGGAGGGAACCCCACAAACCCGGGAAAGTAGGCAGAGTGGGAGTCACTGAAGCTTTTTCGTTTCCTCTTTCCCTCCCTTTCCCCCCTTCCTTGTAGCCAAGGCCACTTTTTTCCCTCACTCACTTAGACCCAAACTGTTATAGCTGGGCCTGAACAGTTTGGCCTGCCTGTTCTGTGTCCCCACTGGCTCACCCCCCACTTCCCAAGGGACGTGCTGGCTTCCCTGCCTCTGCTCTGTGCAGGGTTATCATATACCAGAGCTGCAGGGAGCATTGGCATTGCACCATGCTTGGTTACTTTTAACTAGAAAATTGGCAGGTCACTCTGTGCTGGGGATGCTCGGGAAGCCTTTTGGGTTTCCTTTAGCTGCAGGGGGAAGCCACAGTTCCTGCAATGCCACTGCCCCCAGCTCCACAGGAGCCCACAGTGCAGCGCTGGGCTGAGTGGGTTCTGGCAGATGGCAGAGCCCAGCAGCAGCAAGCAGGAAGCTCATGGCACTGTGGTACATCCCCTTGGCCTCATCCAGGCAGTGTGGGCAGATCCCTGCAGTTCATGCTGAGAATGAACCTCTTGGAGCATCCACATGCAGAGGAAGGGACATGAGCTCTTCCCAGCCCTGGCTGAGGTTCATGGATGCTGCAGCTGTGTGTGCATGTGTCTCCAGTACCACAGGGGCTTTAACTTATTAATTACTTGCTGATGAAATTTCATGTTCAGAGGAGCGTGTGTGAAGTGCAGCTGGCTGCTGGGATGGAACCAGGCAGCAGGATTTTGTTCCAAAAGATGGAAACAACTGCAGTTACCAGAATTTTGCTCACTTAACAGGGAACCTATACTCTTCTAATCAAATTCATAACCATCAATTCACTTGAACATTACTTGATAAGCCTCAGCATCTGGCCTGACACCTGAAGTGATGCTAGAAAGGCATTAGCTTGGCCTTGGAGCCACTGATAGCCTGGGGACAGGGCTGGATGGGAGTGGGGGGCTGTTGGGGGCAGGCTGTACTCCAAGATGCTGGTGCTGAGCATGGGGTGCTGTACCTGTGTCCCCTGGGGCTTTACAGGGGAATGTCCTGTGCTGCTTTGGAAACGTTTGTTCTTTGCTTTCCTGCACACGGTGCTTACGGGTGCCTGTGGGTCTGGTCTGAGGGCCCTGCCTGGGCCGGGGGCTGTGCAGGGGCTGCAGCTGGCAGCGGCCCCACAGGTACCCATCCGGAGGGTGCAGGGACCCTCTCAAGGGATGCCCTGTCCCAGGCATGGCCGTGTGCCCGTGGGCCCATCGGCTGGTGGGCAGTGAGGGACAGGGGTGGCACAGGGATGCAGGCAGATGGGCTGTAAAGTAAATTTCTGCTCCCACCGAGGAACGTGGTGGTGTAGGATGTGCGGCTCTGAGCGGCACTGCCGAGCCAGCCACTGCCTGCATCCTGCCGCTCCCTCCCCGCAATCCGGTGCTGATGAATATTTCAGTCTCTCTTGATGTTATTTTTAGGTACGTGCGAGAAGGCCGCTTTCGCATTGAGGAGAGGACGCTGACGGCTTTCCAGTGGCTCTACTCGCCCCACCAGCACCGCATCCTCAGCCGCGCAGACCTGGGCTCCCCCAGCAGGTAAGAGGGGCTGCTGCGTGCAGGGCTGGGGACTGTGGGCAGCACTGGCACAGCCCCTGCTGCTTGCTCTTTCACAAGCCCTCATGATTTTGACACAGGTCTCCTGAGCCCCAGCCTGTCTGGGAGCCCTGTGATACATGAACATTTTGGGCTTCGCTTTAAAATAAAGTTCCAGGCACAGTGGTTGCGCCAGGGGCTGCAAACACCATGTAAGTGCTGTTTAGTTTAAAGCAGTGGAATGGACAAATTACCTGCCCAAACTTTTCTTGTAATCCCGCCCATGCTTTTGATTGAGGATCCGCTTTATGCGTGCAGCACGCTTGAGATTTACTTAAAAAACAGATGGGAGCCAGGGGCTGTGTTTCCCCCAGCCATCAGTGATCATTTGAAAATATCTGTTCTGATCCCCCGATTTTGTTTGGTGCTTAAACTCTCCCCTTGGGAGCCACATCCCAGGCATGTGCTGCGGCTCTCCCTGCTGATGCATATGCATCGCTGTCGGTTCCTATCCCGTGTTTGATGATAAAACACCATTAACATGAAAGCCTCGCGGGCCTCCAGACACACAGAGCGCAGCATCTGTTCTCCGGCCTGCGAAGAGCTCTGGAACATGCTGGGTCCCTGAGTGGCTGTGACACTAAAAGCTTTTCCCTCTCCATTTCAGCAGCAGTTTTGCTCCAAGAGCCCTTAAAGCCTGGAAGTATTTATCTGCCTGGAATTGCATGGATGAGAACAACAGTGGGAGGGTGGCTACAGAGGAAGGGGGTACCCAAAAGACTTGGATTTCCCAGGACAGGAAGAGCTGTGGGTACTCTTCACGCAGGGCAAGCAGGGTGGGGATGGAGGGAGGTGACATTCACACCTGGAAGAGACTTCTAGGAGTGTGAGGCAGGTGCCAGCTGTTCTCGGCAGGAGCCGTGGCATACATGCTTACCGCTGCCATCTGCTTCCTGCGATAGGAATTCCTCTGCCTGCCGCTGGAGAGGCTTTCCAGAAACTGGAATGACTGTGCTGTTTATTGATTTTAACTAATTTTTGCAAATTGCTTTCAGAGGTTGCGTTAGCCTCACCCCTGATGCACATGGTTCATTTGGCACATGCAACTGAAACGCGTATAACATCATTTATAATTAATGTGAAGCGCTGTTGGGGTTAATTTCACTAGATTCATTTGATTTCCCGAGGGGGTAATTTCCCAGGATTCGTTTGATTTTCTAGAGGGAAAGTTACCTGGAGCCGTCTGGAGAGTCTGTGGGACACCAGCGGCCAGTTATGAGCGGTGTCTGTATCTCTCTTATCGGGATAAAATGTTTGTCTCCCAAGGCAGCCCAAGTGCAAACTCTGTCTCGGCAAGAGCAGCCGCGGGGCGCTGCTGCGGGCCGGGCCGCTGCTCCGGCCCCTGCTCGGTGGGGCGGGAATGAGGAGAGAGCCACGGCGAGGGTGTGCTACCGCCTTCAGGCGCCTGCAGGCAGGGCAGGGCTGTGGGCAGGACAGGGCGGCAGGAGCCGGCTCTGCCCCCGCAGCCTGCGGGATCCCGGGGCCGCGGGACCAGCGCGCACCGCCCCGCACGACCCCGCGCGGCTCCGCATCTCCTCGCACCGCCCCGCNGTACGGGGGCTTAGGGCTGGGGACCATGGACCGGGACCCGTGTGTGGGAGGACGGTGAAGAGGTCGCCAGCACCGCTCTTAAATATTGACCATCCAAGGAGGCGATTTCCAGAAGTCCGTGCGGGGCTCTGCCTGCCGTCCCCGGGGGTCGGGATGGTGGGGCCCGGTGGGATGCGGGGGGCTTTGTCCTGCTTCTCCCGGGCACCTCCTTGGCTGGGGAGCCCCAGATGTTTGCACAGAAAAGGGACGTCTGAGCCTGCCCCACGCCGGTCTGCTGGGGTGATCCTCCCCACCACTGTCCCTCTGCGAGGCTGCAGCTCGTCCCTGACGGGGAAGCAACGCAATGTCTGCTCACCAGGCTGAGCATTTCCCTTCATCCTGCTCGTTCCCACAGGCAGAGCACCGGTGTGCCTGGTGTGGAGCTCCACGGAGCCTGCGAGGGCTGTGTGAGATGTCGCCTGCATCCCTGGCGAATGCAGGGTGTGAGATGGATCCTACCAGGTTCTGCTGTTTTCTGCACGCTCTAGGCTCTGCTGTTTTGTTTAAGACTGCTTGTTGTTTTAGTAGCAGAAGAGACATAATACCTGTCCACAAGGCACGATTTATTGAGGGTTGGAATCACGCCAAAGAGTTTAAATTCAGATCCAACACGCAGTGTGATTGCTGGCGGCAGGCTCGCGCTCACACACACCACGTTTCACAGATACTGCGTTCTCTCTCTGCTGCTGGTTCCTCCCACTAGGGATGATAACCATAGCAGCAAAAATGCCTTTTTCTTTGCTTGTTTGTTTTATCATCCTTCCTTCCCTTCATCCCTAAGCATATCTGTACGGTAGCAGGGTGCTGAGGGCTGCTCAAAGAGGCCCTCTGCTGCTGCTGCCTGTTGTGTACCTGGTCAGATGCTCTGGTGGTTGTTAGCTGCTGCTGTGGAAACAGGAACAGGACTTCAGCAGCAACAGGAGGACAGACGTTTTTTCCAGGAGCTAAAAACAGCTCATTCTCCACAGACAGTTTTGCAGTTTTGTGGGGGTAGATGAATCCCTGCTTGCAGTTAACATCTGCCTCCAAGCTGGATGCCAGAAAGACTGTTTCTTGACTCTGATTTGATTTTAGCCCGGCTCTTACAAAACCCACCCAAAATGGTGGAAAAATACAGGTGACGTTGGCAAGAGGTAGCAGGATTTGGAAAAGCTCAAGTCCAAGCCCTGTGTGCCTTGCTTGCAACGTTCAGAAGGTCCATGCACATGTTTGGCCTCAAACCTGAGCCCTGAGGTCCAACCTTGTGCCAGCGCAGCTCACCGGTTCCCTGTCTGCTGCTGAGGCCGGGGTGCAGGGCAGGGGGTCTGGGAGGAGCAGCCCTTGTCAGGGGAAGGGGCAAGGACACCTGCTGGGTCAGCGAGCCCAGCACCCTGCTGCTGCAGGCATCATGGAATCACAGAACCACAGAATGGTTTCGGTTGGAGGGACTGTAAAGGTCATCCAGTTCCAAACCACCTCCTGTGGACAGGGACACCTTCCACTCGACTTTACCATCTTGTGTAACATCTTCACAAACGTTCTGAGCCTCAGTTAGGGGTTTGGGGTTTTTTTGGTTCCTTGATTTCAGTTATTAGGAAACTGTTCCAGAGACTGACTGTATTGAAGATTAGAAACCTCCTAATTTCCAGCCAAAGCATGTTCAGGTCTCTCTCATTCCCATGCTTTCATCCCGCCCCCACGTTTTCCCAGCCCTGGTTTTCAGTTTAAGCTGTTCTTTTTCTGTCTCTCCACAATTTCTTCATTGGCTGCAGTCGCCCCCCCCCTCCGTGTTTGTTGTGTGAATTGGGCCAAGCGCTCTCTGGTTCCTGGCGCAGCTGCCAGTGCCAGCCTGCCACTGGGAACAGGTTTCTGTGGGAGGTTTGCCCCGGTGTGTCCTCCCTCCACCAGCCCCTGCACTGCCTGGGCAAGCGGGCGAGGAGCTCCTGCTCGTCCTTGCGGCTGGGCCTGGGAGCCGCGGTGTGGGATGTGCAGTGGATGAGCAGGTAGCCATGGTGACCGTGCCCAGGGACCTGGTGCTGGCATGGCAGCTGCTCGCCCGCCTGCAGCGGGGATGTCACCAGGCACAGAGGGCAGCGCGGTGGGGGCAGAGATGCCTGCCCTGTCTCTGGAGCATCCTGTGCAAGGCACCCACGTGGGCATTGTGTGGATGCACAGAGCAACCTTCCTGCTGGGTCCTGGGGAGGCAGAGTGCATGTGGATGCGAGCCTCTGCTGCTTCCCTGAAGCATCCTCGCTCAGGATCCACTTGCATGGGAAGGGGGTGGTTGGAAAAGGTGGAGAAAACAGGCACAGAAAATCTGTGTGCTTGAACAGGCTTTTCCTAGAGAAAGCCTCTTCAGGGAATTTCATGCCCTTGCTAGCAAGGTAAGTCTCTAAAATGGGTGGACTTGAGAAGACAAGCAACTCTGTACCTTTAATTCACAGTGGGCTGAGAAGAATTCAGTGAGCCTGGGAGCCCGTGTGGTGAGTTTCTGCATACAGGGCTGTGATGAGACATGATGTGTGTCCCCCTGCAGCAAAGAGCTGGTTCGTGTGATGGTGGGAGAGGCCAGCGGGGCTTTGGGGGGCACAGGCACCTGGCCAGCATGGGGGCCAGGTTGTCAGCCAGCACCTGTTGGTTTCCTGGGTTTCTCTGCTCTGTGCTGTGGTCCCCAGGGCATGGGCACCTCCTCTGCTGGGTGCTTCCCGGGCTGCTGGGAAGGCTGGTGCTGCCATATCTAGGTATAAGTATCCCTCTGTACCACTGCCTGAGAGGTGATGTTTTGCAGGTCACGTGGTGGCTTCCTCCAGGATCTGTTTTTCAGCCATTTCCACAAAAATGAGCCGGAGTGATCAGAGCGCTTTGGACGTAGGGATGAGTCCATGAGCCATCAGTGGTTCCTCGACAGTGTGGAAGAGGAGCTAGAGCGTGGTTTGCAGCTTGAGCTGTGCATGGCCCTGGTCTCGGGAAGGTTTCTGTCATTGTTGTCCTTTGTCTGAAGCTCTCCTCCTGGGTGACACAGCCTCCCGTCCCCAGCGGGGTGGCCGAGGGAGCCCTCTCAGTCCTTCTGGCCTGAGGCTGTTGCGCAGTAAAGAGCCACCTCTGAGAGCAAGCTGGGGTTTGTGGGAAGCTGCATTTAAGACATGGAGTTTCTCTCTTCGCTTCAGCAGTACCATAAAGGGGAGAAAACAGTGTTTAAAATATTCCATGAACTGAGTCAGAGGTAATTTGGACGCTGTTTTCCTTTGCTCTGTAGGTCAAGCTGATGATGTGCACGGCATGTTCTTCCTGCCAGGACAAAATCTAATATTTCTGTGCCCACAACCTTCTTTAGAATCATAATAGGAAGCTGAATGCCCTCAGAGTGCTGCAGGCAATATTAAAGCACTAATGATGCAATCAGTCTCTTACCCCAGTAAGAAAGGGAAGAATTATGCTGCCCTTGCTGGGCATGATCCTGCTCTGAGGTGTCACCAGCAGTGCGGCTGCTCTGCTCCCAGTAGCGGGGGCTGCTCACCAGGTTGGGTCTGAGCAATGGGATCCTGGTTCTGGCCGAGGCCCCTGGGAGATGTTAATTTAGACTGGTGCAGATGGTACTGAGGAGTTGTCCTCCCCCAGGGTGTTGTTCCCTAATTTTGGCTGCTCTGGAAAGAGGAGGGGTTTTTTTCCCTTTTGTTTTTGAGCCTGTGTGAAATACCTCGGGGGGGAAGAGGGGAAGTGAGAAAATGTCATTGCAGAGACTATTTCTGGAGGCACTCCCCTGCGGGTGAGATGGTGCTGGGCAGGCGGTGGTGTGGTACCCGGGAGCGAGGGAGGCTGGTGGCCTCGGGGGAGCTGGTGTTGGTCCTCGGTGTATTTTTAACCTTTGCCTGGCTCAAATGCGGTTTGTCACCTGTATCTGTGGTGGCTGGTGTGGCCCCGGGGGGCTGCCAGATGTGTGGGGATGGGGGGCAGGAAAAGCTCCACTTGCACCACTGCTAGCCACGGGCATCCCCAGGTGCTGGTGCAGGGTGAGGTGGGCAGCAGGAAATGGAGACGTTTCCCCGTGGCCATCCCGGGGTCCTGCCCTCTTGTGCTCTGAAATCCTGGGGCACGTGTGGGGCTACCCTGTGCTTTAGCACAGACAGGACACGAGGAAGAGCTGCGGGAGTGGTTATGACCTACTGACTGGGGCGACCTCAGCAGAAGGCAGTCAGGTCCTGCTGTGCTGAGCGTGTCCCCGTCACCCTTCCTGCTGCCGCGCCTCCTCCGGCAGCCGCAAGCTTACGCGGGGCCGAAGCAGCAGAACAAGACCCAGTAGCTGGTGCTGCAAGGGGAGAGGTCCAAAGCCGGCCATTTCTCTGGGCTCTCCAAGTTGTTCCTGACATGGTACCAGCTAAGGCCAGTGCTTCCCACAGCCACTATCCCTCCCAGTCCCACAGCTCTGCAGGCAGGGCCGTGCTGGAGCAGCCGCATCGGCTCTCATTCCAAATGTGCGGCAGAGCCTGGCCGTACCTGAAGCTTTTATTTTCAGACATGTTAATTGTGAGCAGCTCAGCAGAGCTGGGCAGAAACCAGCTGGGAGGAGTGTAAGGAAGACATGGCCTGGGGGAAGATGAAGCGAGAAGATAACGTCACACTGCTGTTGATGCAGAGCTTTGACATGGATCATGCAGGCCAGGAACAAACATGCTCCAAGAAATGTCTGCTCCAGATATTTTGTAGCACCTGAATTATGGCTTCAAAGCCTGCAGCATGTTGGTTTTTTTTTTTTTTTTTAAATAATGTTAATGTTTAGAGCTTAAGAGCTCTAAAATTCAAAGAATTTCCATAGTTTCATCCCTTTAAGGCTGTGGGCAGAAAAGTAGGAGTTGAAATAGCTGGATTTCAGTCCAAGTTTTTTCCCTGGAGTTGAATGATTTCTGTCTCCAGCTCCCTATACCCTCTCTCCCCCCACCTCTTTCTTTCACGCATCAGACAGAATTCAAATGTCTCTCAATTTAAAGCTTTTGGGTGCTTGGGTGAGAATGCTGGGCTAGAGCTGCCTCTGACCCAGGAGCCAGCACTACCTGGAGTGCCAGGGCGAGGGGATGCTGTGTGTCTGCACCAGCCGTTGGCTCGGATCCCTGGGGTAGGAGGTGAGTGTTCTGTAGCCGATCTGGTTGGACCTTGGCAGTCAGAGGCTTTTTCTGGCCTTTGAGCTGCAGTGGCTCTGGGACAGGGGCTCCTGGACCCCGTGGACATGGCAGAGGACGCGTGGCTGGGCAGCTCCCCCCGTGCTGGCTGCGGTGCGCGGCTCCGCTCTGGTGTCGCGCTGTGGCCCCAGCACAGCACGGCTCCCCTGCCTCCCCCTGCCAAGGGCTGCTCGGCGTTCCCACCCTTCCTCCTCACTTGGACCGGCAGAGGTGATCCCCTGGTGTAGCCCAGCTCTGAGCGGGTGCAGGTGTGTGCTGGTGGTTGGTTTGGGGAGGTGAAAGGTGTGAGGGCACCTGGGCACCACACTCAGCCTCTGGGCATCGTGCCCACCCCTGCAACCGGGCTCACCTCCCCACGGTTCTGCTGTGCCCTACAATGCCCAAAGCGTGGTGCAGGGAACAGCATCTGCTTTCCTGGCATTTGTGATGGATGGGAGCTCATACCCAGCTAGAGGTCAGCATTTCCATTTCCATGGGATTTCTGAAGTCTGGCTGTTAAAGGACGGGGGCGTTTGGGTGGTGGTCAGGCTGCAGATGCCACTTCGACATTACAGAGCTGCTGGGGAACCAGAGGATGGACAACCCGTGTGCCACAGGCAGCTGCACGGGAGCTAGTGGGAGATGCCTTGCTGGGCTCTGGGATGGTGGGATCTGTTTGCCATGAGAGATGAAGTGATGGGGGATGGGGTTTTTGCTTGCTGAGGTTTGATGCCTTTAGTGGGATGTCCCCTGAGGGGCACTGGAGGGGTGGGTGGAGGTTCCCCTACCAGGGATTCAGCCTGGTGCTGTGGCTGCAGCGCTACCATTTCGGGGACAGAGAGGAAGAAGCAGAGCACCACGCTGCCACCAGTGACCCTCGGGATCGGGCCTTAGTGGCTGGGCAGCCGCAGGACGCGATGTTTGTGGCCTCAGCCCCGCTGCCCATGCGGCACTGCTGGTGGTCCTGCCACTAGGAGAAATACGATATTTGCAGCGTGAGGTTGCGAAAAGCCTGTGGCCACGAAAAGAAAAGGAAATGACTTTTTTTGTGGTGTTTGCGTGCACGCGTGTGCATGCGCTGCTGCACCGGGGGGGCTGACCGGGAGCTGCTGGGGTCCCCCCGCCCCGGCACAGCGCCCGACGCCGGCAGGAAGCGCCGCCGTGGCCGTCCCCACACGGCTGCCGCTGTCCCATCGCCGCTCCCCCCGGCAGCACCGAGCCACCAACATGTTCCAGAGGAAGCGCAGCGTCTCCTTCGGCGGCTACGGCTGGTGGGTGCCTTCCCCTTCCCTCCCTCCCTCGCCGCCGAGCGCGGAGCTTTCCTCCCCTCCGCGGCTCAGAGCAGGAATCGCCGCGGGCTGTGGCGCGGTGCCCTCCCGGCAGAGCCCTTCCCACCGCGCCAGCAGCAGCGTGTGCGCGTCGGGAGCGACCTGCTTGCCCCTGTGCCCGCAGGAAGCCTGGCACAACTCCAGCCCAGCCAAACCTCGTGAGCCCCGCAGGTGACAGGCAGTGAGGGGACCTCCCTGGGGGCTCGTGGTGGGCTCCTGTGGGCACATTACCTGCGACAGTGCCTGCCCCTGCACCTTTCTGTCGCTGCTGAGGCCCTGCAGCCTGTTCCCCATGCACTCAGACAGCGATGCTTACAGCCACCTTTGGCACTTTGGGGTGTGCAGCAAGCTCCCTCCTGGTCCACGGCAGGTTCCCAGCACCACTGCCACCTCCACGAGTCACCCCTGCTTCGTCTGTCCTCAGCAGAGCTCCCTGGCTGCTGCCTGCACCCCGAGTTCAGCGGGACTGTCTGCTCCTGTCCCTTCCCTCTGACAGGTGTTGATCTGTAGGGAAACAGCTTAGGAAAACGACACCGTTCCTCGGTGGCTGTAGGGGCTGGGACTGGACAATGGCAGCCACGGGGCTTTGACGGGAATGTGGTGCTGTGGACTTGGACTTGGGGCTGCTTGAGACCGGCTGGGGGAAATGCTGAGTAACTGCGAGGGCTGTGGGAGGGCAGCTGGTGTGCCGAGGCTTTCGGCGGGGTCCCCCGGGATGGAGCGCACGCCTCGCTGAAGCCAAGAGAGCTGCTTTGGCTGGATTGTGTTCTCTTTACATAGAAAGGGGAAGGGAGCACGTGGATAGACTTCTGTACAAATAAGTTTTGTGATATGTGGGCTCATTTTGCGGTGGCTGAATCGCAGCTCTTGGACGGCTCTGCCCCATAGTCGCTGTTGTGAGCAGTGGCTCTGGGGTCTTGACTGCCCGGGGGCATCCCAGGAGCTTCCCGCTGCGGTGGAGCAGAGCCGTGACCCTCCTTGGCAGGGGCGCTCAGGGCCAGCTGGGCTTTGCTCTGTTTTTTTCTTGCTGTGCTTTGGCAGTTGCAGGGGCAAGAAAACCACGAGCCGGAGAGTCACTCGGGAAAATGGGGGCTGCACTGGCTGGGGGGGCTGTGCCGGCTTTTGGGGGGCTGTGCCGGCTGCTGGTGGCTCTGCTGGCTTTTGGGGGGCTGTGGCACCG